>CM046040.1:81936063-82195389 GCA_025215565.1 Flaveria ramosissima
CGGCAAATTTCCGGTAGGGTTCCGGCGAGTTTCCGGCGACTTTCAAAAATTCCCGGCCAAAACCGTGGGATTAGCCGGCAAAAACTTGAAAATCAAATAGAAAATCCGGCCAAATATGTATTTTTATATATAAAACTGAACTTTTTTATTAAATCCATACTAAAATGTGTGTGTTTATATATAAAACTAAAAATTATATATGAAAATTCCAATCTGATTAATCGCGATTAATCCTTAGTCCCTACCTCGCCGCCCGACTAGCGCCTAGCGATTTTTACAACATTGGCTCGAAACAACAAAGTGATCTTCATCAGAGCATAGATAGTAAGAAATAAGGATAACACGGAGAAAACTATATTTGACAGACTGAGGTAATAAAATTATTTCAAAAGAATAAACATCTAACTAATATTATCTATGACAAGTAGAAAATTAAGAAAAGCAGAGGTGGCATATAAGAGAGTGAAGGATGATGGAAAAGCACCTGACAAAATCCCCTTTCAAAGCAGGTGTGCCAGAATACTGAATGCTTATATCGTCCCCGTGATTTGCCCATACTGAAAATTTTGGCACGAGAAAAAGATAATACATTTACATTTCACACGCACTTTAAGAATCCAGAACTAAAAACACAGTGTATGAAGTACATACATATTTTGAAGCAGTCATCTAAACTAGGATGAGAGCTAACAGTTTGGTTAGCATCAAAAACACCAAGCCTTCGAAGTTGGATTTCCAACATTTTACGCCCAATCATGCTCTGGAGGAATAGCTAAGTGTCAATAGAAATAAACTAAAGCAACGACACCAAAAAAGACAAGCCACTAGAGAAAAAATTTAATGTCAAACAACCCACAAAGATATTCAATCAAATAATTTAATTATTATCAAATGATTTATGTGAACCTTGCAGACTAGACATAGGCAGTAATCATACCAATCGAACATCAAATTCAACAAATTACAAAAGGATCCAAATTTAGATATAATATAAAGAGGGTTATAAAAGTTTGAGGTACATTTACCTGTGTGACATTTGTGCGGTCTAAGCAATCAATACAATTAGTTCGTACAATTCCAATTTGCTCTTCAATCTTTTCACCATTCTCGTTTAGCAAATAGTACCTACAATTTGAAAAAGAGCAAGTTTTAAATAAAAGACTGTTTGTCACAGACTAGAAAAAGGTCACTGTGTCTTTGTTTTCTGGCCCCCATCGAAGATTTTCATCTTCAACTTTGGAAACTCTAGAATCATAATATAAGCCAAGCACTAGTTAACCATTCATAGAAAGTAACATTGCATATTTGAACTTCCAATAGTTAATACACAATGATATGATAATATCCAAATAAGCGATGTTAATCTCCAAACAACAAAATATCTAAATTGTGAAATACATATAAGATATTGAGGAATGCACTAATAATTTATCAACATATAGCATACCTATTTTTAACAAGAAAATCTTCAATTTGATCATAAAGGATAGATAGGCGTTCAAAATGGATATGTCCACAAATGCGATGAAAGTCAAAGTGCACGTATCTACAAAGGTCAACAGATTTAATATGTAACATACAATATACATATACACATACATATATACACACATAGAGCGATAGATTCCACCTCATATCATCGCTAAGAATATTCTGTACTGAAGTGGCGTACTTTTCACACAGGCGACCCTCACCACCATGCTAAAAAAAGTTTTAAATACAAGGTTAACCAGACATTCATGTATTACAATCACCAAATAGATATATTGATTACAATATTACATACCTTATTGACAAGATCCACAGCCAACACATTTCCATATTTCTTCCTTAAATCCAGGAAATGCCTCTCAACAACTCTTGTCTACAGAGATCATATGATGTAGTTAGGCATAGAGATAAATAAGCTACACTTAAATCGGAGTGGTGCATAGTCTACTCACTGCTTCCTCAGGTTTCACAATCTCAAACTTAGGCTTATATGTCAGATCAACAATTTGTTCCCACAAAAACGGCATTGATCCTCGAACCTATAAACAAAATACCAATAACCGATCTCCATCATATGTCGATCCGATAAAATTTATACAAAACAATAAAATTCATCATGCATATGAGGCTACCAATGATCCACTTCAATATATAACATATAGCGCAAAAATATTGATAAACTATACTATATTAAATTATATCATGTGTATATGTATGTGTGCCAATGTGTTTGTTCTAACTTAATACCATGAAATTTGCTCGGTTTTGCAACAGATCCATAATTGAAATGCTTATAAGTAGTATATGTTGTTTTATATGCCACCAATATATCAATTCTCGTATTTCCATATTTAGCAATGTAAAATAAACTGGACTTATTAATATTATTAAATATTGTGTATTATATTGGAGGTGAACCCTCAATAAATAGGAAAAACATAAACTAGATACTGAAACCCTAGAAACCTAATTAACTTGAGCTCATGGGCTAAACTAAATTAAAACCCTAATAATAAACTAATTAATAATATAATTGATACCCACCCTCAACTTGGAGTATAGATGTTAATCATGTTGGGGGTGTGAAGGCTTTACGAAAAGGGTTAGGCGGTCGACCCTAATCTCTTGTGCAGTATTTATAAAATGTTTCCATAATTAAGTTTTCTTGCTAATCAAGATTGTAGCCCTGATTGTAACTCTATAAATATAGTCTTCGGCATTGTAATTCTCTTGAGCACCTAGATAAGAATTATAACCGCTAGTTGAAATCGTGGACATTGGTGACAACGCCCGTACCACATAAATATTGTGTTCCGTATCTATTTGATTTCTGGTTTGTGTGCATGAATTGTCTGGTTTTGATTTGCGATCCAAAAATATCTAACAAATCATGCCCAACTTGCATCTTGAAGTGTTGCTGGGATCTAGAAACCTAATTAACTTGAGCCTAAGGGATAAACATAACTAAACCCTAATAATAAACTAACTAATAATACACCTAACAAGCAATAACAAGCAGTTCAAGTTCTCTCTTAGTATATGTAATTGCTAGCCTTCGGTCACAAATATGGGAATGGTTTCCATAGATTACTTCTTCATAAACATCAAAGGTTAATTTAACTCTTTGTCATAGATTTCAATGGGACCCAAACAGCAGAAATTTTTGGCTACATATTCATTTAATGTGAATTACTTGTAAAATTCAGTTTGGAGAAAAATCAGAATGTTCATTAATAAAAAAAAAATTTTTTAAAAACAACTATTCGAGTTAGTTACTATATGTCTAATTTACATGCATAGGAATAAGCTGCACAAATGAAAGCAAACCTGCACAAACGATGCAGTAAACCCATTTATGTGTACAATTTGTTCACTTTCGACAAAATTTGCTACATAGCCATCAGAATCAGCTCCTCTTCTCCACATCCTGGTCCCTGCTCATATTCACAGCCAAAATAGATAGTGAATATTGCATCTATACTCCTAATTCAATCAACAATAAGAAATTCGGTGATATCACAATAGACGAATAAAAACGTGAGTTATAAGGGAAAACATCTTCCATAAAGGAAAACCTCGGATAAGAGTTTGTATGAAAGAATATCAGATCGATCATAGTGGATTTTAAATTGCCAATTTCCCAAGGGGGAAATCCAATTAACAAATGTATTAACAAAACTTATCTTGTACTTGATAAAAAAAGGAGAATAAGTTATTTGTAATGATGTGCTACATTTTAAAAGCATACCAGTTCTCCTAGTGCACCTTCGTGCAATGAGGGTGACATCTATTGTATCTTTCCCGATGGTTGATTGAAAATTCTGAAAAGCTGCTCATAAGTTAAGAGGACAACCAAAAAGAGATATAATCCTATTATGCACAAAATGCCTTACAGTAAAAGAATGCAAAGGCAAATCATGTGGAGAGAAGGAAAAACTGCAGTGGTCATGGGACACACACAAACTCACACTCAGTGAGGTGGCAGAATGGGTCAAAATGTGTAATTTTTTAATACTTATTGGGTTGACCAGCCAACACTTTTGTCCATTTCTTTTGAACTTTAAATAGTTAAGTACTAGATATGGTTACAGAAAAAGATCTTTTAAAACAATAATCCATCCATTATAATAAAACACTCTATAAGTTTGGAAGCATTTGGACGCATATGATCCTTTTCATTTTTAGCTATGTTTTATTACATTTACCCATTTGACCCGCTATAAATAATATAACTCAAATCAACTAGTCACATGATTTTAAAATAAAAAAGGATACATCCTTGGATAACAGGAAGCATGTAATGGTCAAGCTGCAAGGAATTTCAGTTAATAAGATTTATTTAGGCACAAGGAAGCAATTGATTCATCCGCGTTCCAAATTTAAATTATTGAAAACAAACCTTGTTATCAATCAGAACTTCCAACATATAGTTGTTCCAAAGGAACCGAGGCTCTGCCTGTGGAAAAAAGTTCCATGTATATAAATAAATAAAAATGGAATATTAATGCCCAAAACAACCATATATATTTTGTATACATGGAACTTAAGAAATGGACTCAGGTGTAGACACAAATTGCAACAAATCAATATTTTCACTTACCTGCCTCCAAAGAGGAAGTAGCCTTGATTCATCACCCAAGTCATTCAACCTTTGTGCACTGCAAGAAGAAAAATGGAACAAATAAAAAAAAGATCACATGGTATGTTTTATGCCAAACCATACTCCAAAATGAATGTCAGACTCATCATGTAGAATGAGAAGTAATATCCGAACAACAAACAATAAAGAGACATAAACTTACAGAGACCAATATAAAGAATACAAACATATATATATATATATATATATATATATATATATATGTGTATATATATATATATATATATATATATATATATATATATATATATATATATACACACATGTAACTTATAACAAAGATTATCAGTTTTCTCTCGATAAAAATTGATTTGACATTATATAACTTGGAGAAAGATGGACCTTAATGTTATGTTAACATCATATGAGAAGTAAAGGCCAGGAGTCTTCTCTGCAACTTTTAACATGGAAGAGAACTCTGACTCCATCTTTTTCTGCCAGATATGGAATTTAACATATTAAAAATACCATAACCAACCACAACAAATGAACCAACCAAAAAAAATTTAGAAGTTAAAAAGGGGGCCCGCAAAAAATCACCTGTTCGTCAGGAGAGTTTTTCACAGAAAGATCACAGGGAAAGACTTTCAATTTCGAAACTTTGAAAATGGGATGACCCAAGTAAGATCCGGCACATTCACGTTCTGTTATTACGAATAGATATGATCCTAGAAGCAGATAAACAGTTCAAGAGTCAATGAATGGAACATTACATCCAAAAGATCATATGCATTGTATTGTTTTTAAGAAAAAATACTTAATTCTTTTTTGCCTGGTAATAAATATTGTGTTTTTCCTGATATCTAGTTCTTTCTGTTATAACCATGGTCATACCACGATTATTTTCTTCTAAATAACTAGGGGTAATGGACTAATGGGGGTATGCCGGTACGCATGTGTCTTTAAACTGATTACTATGATTTGAACTGTAAAGTCACAATAACAATTCATGTGTGCTTTGGACATACTGATTATGAGTTCGAATTCCTAATCACAGGGACTTAAATAATCAAATTTAGATGACATGCGAGGAGTTGCCACATAAAAGCTAACGATCAAGATAAATGTAGAATAACCAAACCATCCTTCACTTCTAAGAAACTAATTATGTGCTTCTGATTCCAATTTTTCAAGTCGCAATAATCATGGAAGATGTTCATAGAAACACCCCATTAGTTGCTCAATATTATGCATGCATTAGTTTCTTATCATTTTGAATAATTACTTTGCTCAAACAATTTTGGGTTCAAAGTAATGCATGCAAAATATTGTTTAAAAGTAAAGTCACTAAAGCATGAGCAGGTTTGGTCAAAATAAGCTCTTACATTGATCGTTACGAAATTATCTGAATCTAATAATTTTACTTCAAATATGACTAATCTGTTTATATGCACGTTGAAAACCCCCCTTAATTATGTGTTCAACAAATCTGTCTACGCACGTAAATCTAGGCCACATAATTAAGCAAAGATTGGGATATTATTGCTTAAACCTACAGAGATTCAGGTAATTATGCATTTAACACAATAATGAGCTCTTACATCGAGTCATTACGAGATTATCTGAATCTAGTAGTCTTGACCTAAATAATCCGTTTACTCAAACATTCAAAACTGATTATTGCAACTTCAAATAGGACTGATCGGATTATATGCACATTCGAAACCCCTTAATTATGTGTCTACAAATCTATCTACGCACTTTTAACTAGGCCATATAATTAAGCAAAGAGCAACTTAAAAACCCAAGAAGAAAACTTGTGCATGTTCTTAAATGTGCCACGGTGTGAATTTTGGACCCATGAACATGCAAACCCCTTGTATGATTAATCAAGCCATTAGATAGGCATATATGTGAAACATACACGCATTGGAAACAAACTCGAAAAGCAGTATGTGCCACAAAGATCTACAAAAAGTTAAACACCAAAGAAAAAAAAAACTACTACGATAATCATCATCTGACCTGCCAAAAGCTTGAGTATCCCAACAACACCAAAAATGGTCTGAATTTTTGGAGCACGACCAGTAGAGTTTGGAACTTCATCTGTACGAAAGAAACCGTAACAAATTCATTAGATAAGATTTAAATGCATAAACTATTGCAAAAGCAAAACCATCAATTTCTACTCATATTGAAGTTTGTGCAATCAAATGTTCAGATGACATGCCAGAAGTACAATGCTACCAATTGCAGTTTTACAAACAAGCCAAAGCTCCTAGAGCTGGCTCATTTCACCCATCCCAAACAAATTGCAACATTTTCATTGAAAAATCAACAATCGTATGCAACAATTATGAAATTCGGTTGCACAAAGAGTAAATAAAGTAATTCATAAACATATCCTATAACAGAAATCGTAACAATCATCACGGAAACGAGAAAAAACGATCTGATCTCCCAGAATCAGACATTCCAAACATACCACCAACAATCTAACACAAATCATAAACCACAAACGATCATTCCGCATCACCGCCTACACCATGTCACAAACAAAACGACCAAATCTCATTCAAACCACAATCACACCACCATTCCGGAACCGAACACGATCTCCATTCTCCAACCACAAAAACAACAAATCACAAACAAAATCACAAGAGAGAAACCAAACCGAGGAGATTCATGGAGCCATCGAGACGACTGATCGCCAAACACGATCCCGACGAACCATCGCTGGGCTCCACAACATATTGATCGGAAAGCTCCCACAATCGCATGCGCGTATAGAGTTTCTGTGAAGGATCTGCCTTCGCTAACATTGTGTTTCGTTTCGTGTGTGTGAATTTGATTCGAATTTCACGTTTTGTGCAGATCGATTGGGGGAATTTGAAGAAGAATAAAGGGGGGAGAGTGAAGAACACCAAAGGGAGTTATTATTATTATTATTATTTGGTTATTTGTATAGATGCCGGCCGGATGTTAATGGATCTCGGAGAATGTGGGGGAAATTACGTTTGTAGCCTTTGTCTATGATTAAGGGTACGCTAGTCTTGCTGATGTGGCCACGTAGAATGTTGGAGAGCGAGGGAATTATTAATGGGTACTAGTAGACATCCACTCAGGATATCTCGTTTTACTAGCTCGACAAAAGGCGCTCAGCCTACAGGAACTGTTCAGGATATTTTAAAAAAGGCAGAGGTTAGCTTCCCAATTTTCCTGGTCGCGCGTCGGTTTAGCCGTTGGTACTCCGCATCTTCACGGAGAATTCAATTTCACCGGGTCCATGTCGGAGACATCTGATGAGATAGAAGTAGGCTCCCGGTGCGTCTTCCTTCGGTCGATCGACACCCCTCTATACGTCGTGTATGGGTCCATACGCGGCGTATAGGGTCGAATACACTGAAAACGAAGAAAATTCACGCGGGCTGTCAGAGAGTTATACGACACATATAGGGTTATACGATGCTTATATAGAATTTCGACACTGACTACGAGGAAGAATTCAGGGTCTGTTAGAGGGCTATACGACACATATCCCCCCCCAAATGACGCGTATGGGGCTATATGACACGTATAGAAATTTTGAGGTGTTGATTTAAAATATTGGGGTGTCTATTTAACCGGACACTTATTAATATAACATTTTAATATTGAATATTAAATTTTATTATTGAAAAAGTGTCAAGCTACGATATACATATACAGACATCACAAGTAACGGGTTGTTTGGCAATTAGTATAATGTTTAATCATTCAGAGGTAAATGTCTGAACCATTCAGACATTTGCTCGCGAAACAAACAATCTGAACCATTAAGTGTTGAATTTTCAGACATTTAAACCATTAAAAGTTTGAAACAAACAACTCATAAATAACCTTAGAAATCAAAGTGAGTTTGTGGATTCATACTAATAAACCCTAATACAAATAAAATATTATGATGGTATTAAACTAGAGTGTGTTATGGCATAGAAAACCATGAAAAAAATAAATATTCTTCAAAAAAAAGTAAAACCTTTATGTAGATTCACGCGCGGAAGCAAGTCCATTGATAATACTCGAAACCTCATATAAGAAACGAAAAAATTTAAAAGGTTCTTGTATGTTACAGGAAGCATGTATGGTCCATTGACCTGTATAGGCTTGTAAACAAACTGAACAAACATAAACATCAATATGTTTATCACGTTCATGTTTGTTCATTTAACTTTAATCAAGCGCGAATATGAGCACGACTTTTTGTTCATGATCGTTTATTAAGAAGACAGAATTGTCCATGTTCGTTTATGTTCTTTTATTAAAAAGTTAAACAAATAGTTAGTGAACGTAAACAAAGATAAACTTACATAAATGAACAAAAATAAACAAACATAACTAAAGAAACATAAAAAAACAAATCAAACATAAATAAACACAAACCAACAAGTCAAATACATCATAGTTCATCCACAAATGCATGTAAATAAACAAACTTAAATAAACAAACATATATGAACGTTCACGAACATAATACGAACGAACAAAACATGTGTTCATGTTTGTTTGTTCAATTAAATAACAAAATGATATTCATGTTCGTTTATTTATTAAATGAATGAACAAAAACAAACGTATCTCTAAACAGTTAATGAATTAGTTTATTTACGGGCCTAAACCCATAGAAAATATTAGAGGCTTTAATTTAGGGATATATAAAGTAAATAACAATAGAAAATAACCAACAATATTTATAAAAAATAATGGATAATAATAATAATATAAGGATGATAGTAAACATTAAAAAATAATAACAAAACCATATATGTAACTAAAGACGTTAATAGTAACATTCAAAATGTTGCTAATGTGTTGTAGTGAGCATAAAATAAGGTTGAGAAAAACAAATCTTTATCTTCCTACTCTAATAAAAGGGTAAATGGGGTGCCACGTGTCAGCACCACAATCATTGGGATGACACGTGTTAGCACCACAATCATTCTCATCAATATTTTCCCGCCTCTCTCTCCTATTAAATAATTACCTTAATTACTAATAATATTATTTTAATACTTTTTAATAATTAATAAATTAAGAAAGAAATTTTTTTATTAAGGTTATATCTAAATAAATTGATATTTTTAAATTATCAAATTTGGGAGTTGTAATAAGAAAACTTTTATAAATGACATTTTTAATACGGTTTGTTTTAAAACAAAATATTTATTTTCAATAAAAGAAATTTAAAAACAAAATTTTAAAAAGTTGATATTACCTTTTTTTTATTTCAGTCATATCAAATCTTAGAATATCATTGTTTGATTAATAAATTTATTATATTAATATTTTATTTATTTAAACCGTGTAATACACGGGTTTACTAAAGCTAGTATATAATAAATGAAAGGGGTTTAGCCATGTGGCAAAATTTGAAGTATTGTGTTGCCACATGACATTTTCATAGCATACAATTGCCACATGGCATAATATTAGCAATATATGGTTATAAATGGAAACTTGTAAATGTTATTTAAATAGTATTAATGTCTAATTAAACAAGATTCTAAAATTAAAATTTAAATGTAATGATTGAAATATAAATTTAGAAACTTCAAATTTTAAATTTAATTTACTATTCAATCAAAAATTTTATGCAAAAAATAACTAACTAAATTAGTTAAAATTTAAAATTTAAAACAAACAATTTGAATATTTAAATTATTTTCTAATAATAACAATCTAAGATTTTGAATTAAAAATTAAAATTTTAAAAATGTTCTATATTTAAACAATATCGTATAATATTTACATACATTATAAACCATTATATAACTATTTTTTACATGAATCAAAACCAGTTTTTTATTATTCAACTAATCGAATTTTATTAAGCAGAGACCAATTCCTATATTTGGAAATATTATGAACTAATGATAAAACAGAAATAAAATTGAAAAAGTAAATATTCACACGCGAAAACTTTATTTTTTTTGGATTGCTAGAAGTGAGTTAATCCAATACGATAAAAAGTAAAACAAAAGAAAGATTTGTTTTGACATTCTAAAACATATAAGAAAATAGTGAACGGTTATTTAATGTATATATTTTATGAAATTTATCTTATAAAACATATATTTTTTTTAATTATTGTACTTTTATTTTTATAATACATGAGAATATTCTGAAAAATGGTTTTTAAGTTTGGGAAATTGTTAAGAAAATCTTATTAAAGATTTGTATAAATAAATATTTTAGAAATTGTAAACATTAATATTATTTTTCTATGTATTTAATTATTTTATATAATTTACATGTATACATATCTATTTAATTTATCTTTACATGTGTATATATTACAATCTAATTAATAGTAATTGATAATTTATGTTTTTATTTATATTTACTTTAACTTTTTTAACCCGTGTAACACGCGGGTGGTTAGGCTAGTAATAGATGTAAGGAAACGGGAAGGGGTCAAACGAGTGACCTATATGTAGACACATTTTATGCTCATCAAAATTTTAAGTGTCCGTATGAATCCTTAAATATATATGTGATTTAACTGGGTCACCCAGACCACTCATGTATATAAAGTGTCGACACTAACTTGATAAATGTTGGAGTTGTAATATATGTAAATTTTAAGTAACTCAAGAGCTGGTAAGATTTTTTGTGCTTTTAGTCTATGGATTTGTTAATAAATAGTGATTGACTTTCCTTAAAGGCCAAAATAATAATATTAAAACTAAAATAATTGTTAAAATGAAATCTAAAAATTAAGTAACAAACCTTTTAAATCTCAAAAACAAGTAACAAAATTAAAACATATAGTCGCATTTGAGAGTTTAAACAACAGATGATAAATGGTTGTTGGTATGATTGTAAGAAAGTGAGTTTCTATATATTCTTTTTTTAGATTAATAACTCACATACCCATGTAACATGTATCATACTTCTAATTCTACATCACTATTAATTTACAGCAACGTGTTATAAGCAGGACTTAAACCCTTAACCTTGAAGTTAAAAAGAGCTTACATCTCTAACTCCAAAATAGTTTTGGCACTAGACTCAACCCTCAACCAAAATGAACTTCTACAGATGTCAAAGGAGTTAATAGATCTTCAAATTTAGTTATGGTTATGCATTTGGTTATGATAAAAGATATGGATACTTTTACTACCATGTAGAATGTTGGTTTCTACCAATGACCAGGTTTCATCAACCATACAAATCTGAAGTAAATTCTAAAGAGTTTTCAAAATTGTAATAAAAATTAATCATGTGCGTCACTCGGTGATTGGACAACAAAATTCTATTAAGGGTTAGTCACACCCCATTAATGGGATGTTGTCGTGTGAACCATCACGTTCGTTTGTGTTTGAAATATGAATAGTCTTGTAGGAGAGTGTAGTCCAAATTCTAACTTGTATTTATATTTATTCTTATTTTCTTTTTATTTTAAGCAAACCTTAATGAAATAAATGGTTTAATAACATTAAAATCACCAACATCTTAATTGCATGTAAATACAAAACAATCAAAAGTATGCAAGTGTAGAAAATAATAACGAAAGTATAAGACTATAATATATATGAATAAAATAGAATATAGGTTTTCGGTTATTCTTTTGTAAGTCATTTGACTCCAGTTTCAGTGTTGTCTATTTATGAAATGTCATGTTCTTCATGCCTAACTCACTTGGTGTCTAGGTTAGAGGAAGTGTACCGTGTCGAGTTCATTTAAAAAGAGAAAAAAATAGAAGAGAAAGGAAGGGAAGAGAAAAGAAGAGTTTTTTTTTCTTTGAAGAAGTGGGGCTAGAAAGTTTTTTTCTTGAGTTCATTTAAGAAAAAATAGTTGTTTTCTAAAGTTTTTTTCTTTGAAGGAAGTGAAAATAAAAGTAAAAAAGTTGTGTTTCTAAGTTCAGTTAAGAAAAAAAGAGAAGCACAGGTGAAGAAGTTAGAGACTAAAAGCAATCCGTTTAAAATTAAAAAAAATAAGTTTTAAAGAGAAGGAAAGAAAAGGAAAGAGTAAAGAGAGAAAGACAAAAAATTTGCTTTATATCGGATTCCGACATTATCTGTTAAACGTAATATAACTTGTATAAGCCGAGATTAAACGATGTAATAATATTTCAATCCGTAAGCAAGCTTAAATCTCACTCTGAAAACTGAAATTATGGAAAAGTAAACCAATATTGTTCATTGTTGTAAATTGTGACAGCTGGCGTCTAGGTCATGTGTGGCTCATGCAGTCTTTTTTCTGCCTAAGCCTTTTAACTCCTTCATTTGGTCCTGCAACATTTTATGTTGAAAAGTGCTCTTATGCTCCATTTTTTCTTATTTCTCGGTGAGTATATCTTCAGATTCTAATTATACATACAATGTAGTCAACATAGGTCTTATTCTTTTGCACTATAAAAACTGTGAATGGTTTTTTATAATATCATATCTAAATCTACTACTCCATGAAAATCACGAAAGTTTTCTTTTCGAGGTCAAAATTTTAATGTTTTCCGTTATTATTAAACAAATTGCTGCTTCTATTGGTTTTTGGTGCACAAGACTATTATTTTAAAAGCTGAGGAGCTCTAGAATAATGAGTTGTTTTGGGAAAGGGTGGTGGGTACCGAATGTGCCTTTGTTTCTGCTGATTCTTTTTTTTATCAATTCTTAAAAATATTAATAGTGTGTTTGGATATGCGTTTTGGTAGTGACTATGTGATTTTTGTTCGGGTCAGATAATCATCTGTTATAAAATGAATGAATAAGATAATGTTTCAATGTGCTTTTACTGTTTGAAGCTGTAACAACAAAATACTATTTAAAAATTTAATAGTTTGAATGACCAACAAACATTTTATGTTTGAAAAAAAAAGTTGCATCTGCGAGATTGAACTGAAAGGCACTTGAATTATTTATTTAAGGGGTATTTAGGTAATTTTGCACTTTTACTTTACGTTTGATAATCAGTTTTGTTGAGGCTAGTATAAGTCTGATAAAAATTTCATAATTAGAAGCATAATCTGTTTATCAGAACATTTAAAACTGATATCTGATAATGTGCAGCTATTATTTCCCTTGCATTTGTTACAATCCACACATTCTCAATGGTAATTGCATTCAATGGATATGCTCAAGGGAATAAGAGTGACCAATTGGTCGTCCCAGCCATTCATCTGATTGCTGGAACATTGGTATGACCTCCCTTTTCTATTTTCCATGCATCTGTAGGAATTCTATGCAGGTGTCAGTATTAACCTGTTGATGCGAAAAGTGGGTTAATTTGTTCTGTACTTTAAGTGATAACGGGTCAAACAGATAAAATATAAGAATAGCCTAGAAAGAAACAAGGCAAGTGGGTTGAAGGGGTTCAGCTGTTTAGTGGGTCAAAATCTAACTTTATAAACGTCACTGAAATGCTTACAAATTTGTTTTTAGTGAACAAAAATTGTTTTGGGGTCAATTCATAATTCCTCTAAAAACTTGTACTTGTATCATGTTTACGTAACCAATAAAATAAATACAAAAAATATATCCATTCCAAACACTTAAATTGTTATATTCACATTTCATTAAATATAATTTATAACATGACCATTATACCTTTCTCTTTCTCACACTTCAAACTCCTGATAACTTAAATCTTTACATAAATATGTTTGATGTTATGATTTTTGTTGGGTAATCATGATATTGTTCAAATTTTGAGGGGATACATGATATTATCCCTGTTTAAATGATTAGTTTTTATAATCACATTTAGTGCATTAATTTAGGGTAAATAAAAATATGGATGACAAAGTGTGGAGGTCAACCTAGCCTGTTTTAACCTAAACCCATATCGATCTTATTGCCCAACCTGTCCAGCCTGCTTATTATGAAAAAAACATCAGTTATAGGATAAGTGAACCCGTCACCCATCTGAGCAAGAGAACTGCACCTTTGCAAGCAAGTGAAATCATAACTACTTGTCGCAGGATTGTCTATACTGAAACCATAAATAGCTAAAAGGAGATGAACCCTATATGAGTGTGTAATACGTGAATAACATGCGCCAAAATTATAAAATATATATAATACGTTAATAGATGATTTCTTTTTGTAGGGTGTGTCTACATTTAGAGAATAACTATATACTTTAACTTAAAATTTATCATGCATTTAGTACAATTTATCAAAGGCATAGGAATGTTGCAAACTTGCATTGCCATAGTGTTTTTCCTCCTGTAGCATAACTCTTGATATGAAGTTTTAGATTATAATTTAATTTATATTTGTTTCTATAAATCATAACTAGTACATTAGTTATTTATATTAAAAAAAGTTAACTGTTTGTGGCCTGATCTGGCTCGTTTCAACATATACTAATGAAATGATTTGTTACCCACTACTTGACCTGTCTATTTTGCCGCTCTTAGGTAGTGAAATTGTCTTGTGATTTCTTTTGTTACTGAATAAAGCTATTCGTATGTGATGCAGACTCTTGTAAATCTGGCGTCTGGTGGCTGTATCGTGGGGATCCCGCTTCTGTATATTGTGGCGTTATCGACTTTAGCATACTGTGGGAAGATGGTTTGGAGGAGATTGACAGAAACTCAAATTAGGCTCACCCCACAAAATCAATGATAGAATTACTAGTTTTCAGTGTTACATTGAGGATTCATGGTTGGTTAGCCTCTTGTTTTGTTACTACTTTTTTTAATGTGCTCGATTTTAAAAATATTAAAATAAAGTCAATGTTGGTTAGTTTTAAAGCTTTGATGGTTCCACCCCAAAAGATATGTTGTGAAAAGGAAAAAATTTGGTGTGGTCAACATCACGTTTTAATGCAAATAGAATTGATAGTTCATGAAATATTCTTACAAGATAAAACAAGAGTATGGATATGTAGACACCCCAAAATTATAAATTAACACGTCAAATTGAATACGTGTCGTATTGGGGGGTTTGGGGGGGGGGGGGGGGTCGTATAGCTTTATATATGGTGTATAACTCCTCTCACAGCCTCCTGAATTTTCCTCGTAGTCAGTGTCAAAATTTGCTATACGTGTCGTATAGTTTCTCATATGTGTCGTATAGGGAGTCGTATAGGGCTATATGGGGCGTATACCCTCTGACTACCCTCTTGATTTTTCCTCGTTTTCAGTGTTTTCGACCCTATACGCCGTGTATGGACTCATACGCGGCGTATAGGAGGGTGTCGATTTATTCAAGTGGGTGTCTCTATATAAGGATCCTAAAACAAAAACATGACCAAGCTCATTTAATCATCCTAAATGATGTCCACACTATAAGTACAGTGATTTAGTTTTTTTATTCTAATTTATACTAGAATTAGTAGATGATTAAAAAGTGCTTAAAATAACTTATTATAGGACTCATGCTCGTCCATAATTTTCCTTATCTTTGATATATAAAAAACATTTAAAAAACTCATTTTTATTTTCAGAATTTGATCTAACTTTAAGGAATATACAATTTTTAGTATTCGATTGTATGGTTTTCGACAAGGAGATACACTAATGACCACACTCACGGCGTGTAGTACGAAGAAAAACAACAAAACTCTCGTCACATAGCGCTGGGACAAAAACCAGTTCATATACTTTAGAAAAAATATAAGAATTTATGTAATTTAACACTCCATCTCATTCTTTAAAAAATGAAGTATATGAACTAACTTCTCATTTTTTATTTACAAGCCACTATTCATTTTTTTATATTTATTCTTTGTATTTTTTAAGTATGAGGAAGAGAGAAAAAGATAAAAATTTAATAAACAAGTATTATTTAACTTATTAGAGTTAGATGTGAAAGGTTTTAATAAAATATTTTATGAACAAGTGTGTTTTAACTAAATCATAAAGTTAAATGATAAAAAAAATGAAATGTGTATGCTCTTAAGAAGAGAGTCTACAAGTTGTGGGTTCAACTCCTAAGTTTAAACCCTACCCTAGGGAAATTTCGAATTGTAAGAAAGCGAGCGTTTTGAAAACCCTTTATTGGGTTGTACGAAGCTTTAAATTTACTTTTAATGAATAAAGCTTCAAAAATAGCCAAAAAGTATTCGAGAATCCATATTAACCTTCTCATCAGCTTTGACATTTTACTCAACTCATCTCACACGTTAATTTTACCACCTTGAAATTAAACTACCAGCTTGCTATAAATTCTGAGGTAAAACACAGTGTTGTACAAACCCCAGCTAGGCGGGTGATAGAGTGCCTACTAGGAATTAATCATATTAAAATTACATATATAATTTTTAGTTTTATATATAGATACACACATTTTCATTTGTAATTTCTATAAACTTGTTCAGTTTATACATACACACATACTAGTTTAGTATTCCGTGTAATACATTGATTAAATAAATAAAAATATTAAATACTTTGTAATAAAAATTAAAAAAGTATAAAACAATTTTTTAGATAAAATATGATTTAGTTACGTAAATATAAGTACTTCAAGTAAAACAACAATAATATCATTTTAGAATTTCGTTTTATGAAATTATATTTTTATTTTGGTTTTTAAAAATAATTTCATTCTTTAAATCATCCTTATAATACCTAAAAAACACTTTTTAGAAAGTTTGTATTTTTTAAAAGAAAATTGTTTAAGAAAACTTTCAAATCTTATATACCTTTTAACGTTTTTTTTAATAAAAATATGATTTTTAATTTTTACAATATCTATTTTTTTAAATGAAAATGTTTATAATAATATAATTGATATGTACCATTATTACTTATTAGAAGATAGAGACGGGAAAACTAAAATGAGAAAGCATAATACTTTGACCAGTGGCATTTCAAAACTTTTATTTATTCATATAGATAGATTTGACTCGCTAAAAAGTTGCCTAAATCTCGCTAGAAACACCGATTTTTTTGCCGATTAGGACCTAAGACCGATTTTGACCACCGTTGATCACCTAGCAATTAATTGACCGATTAGCTTAAAATTACTAGATGAAGAGGCGACTTCCGATTAATGACAACTTTTACAACACTAGTGAAATGTAGTATGGATTTAAGTTGCCAAGGCTGTAACATTTATTGGACGCCATTAGCACCACCTACACCACCGATAGCAATGCAACAGCAACCATCACCATTAGCCACCATAAAAACAAATATAACAAACAATTAATTGTCTCTGAATTTTGGTTTGTTTTTTTTTTCCTTTGGGCTCCCTAACATTCTAAAATATTATCATTTTCGTTAACTCGATTAATTGTGTTTGTTAACATAGTTTCCAACTAGGGCTGTAAACGAGACGATTAATTGTGTTTGTTAACATAGTTTCCAACTAGGGCTGTAAACGAGACGAGCCGAGCCGAGCCAGGATGGGTTCGAGCTCGAGCTCGAAGCTTATCGAGCCGAGCCGAGCCGGCTCGAAAATTTTTAACGAGCTCAAAACACCGGCTCGAGTTCGGCTCGTGAAAAGCTCGAGCCAGCTCGTGTCTCGTTCGAGCCGGCTCGATTTAAATATTTTTTTTTTATTTTCACATTAATTTATATGAAAACACAAAAAATATATATTAGGGTTTTTACATTTTGTTAGGTACTCCGTACTTATGGGAACAAAGATTATTATTTTGAATATAAACAATTTACTATCAAACTATATATTTTTAAACAAAATACTTAATGTTTTAAAAAAGAATCCATTTTCATTTTTAAGAAAACATTTTTAAAATCCTAATAAAAAATAAATAATCACAATAATAGTAGTAGTAGTAATAATAATACTAATAATTATACTATATAAATATATATGTACATATATTATATGCACCGAGCCACGAGCCGAGCCAACGAACCGAGCCACGAGCCGAGCTCGAACCGAGTTCACCCTGGCTCGAGTTCGGCTCGTTTAGAATTCAAGCCGAGCCGAGCCGGCTCGTTTAGATTCGAGCTTTTTTCGAGCCGAGCTTTTTTCGAGCGAACTTCGAGCGAGTTTCAAGCTACGAACTTTTTGTACAGCCCTATTTCCAACTCTTAAATACCCCAATTAACTAAGTCAATAATAATGGATGAAAATATAGCTCCTACCCATTTGACCTGCATCATAAATCTACCCATTTAAACTCCTACCCAATTTGACCCATTACACAACCTAACCTACACCAACCGTCTTGGCTCTCCTACACTTCATATATTCTTTTATTATTTTTTTCCCCACCCTAGGTTGTATGGTTTTATATTCTTCCATTATTTATTGGCGAACAAAATTTTGATTTCACAAGATTAATAAAAAAAAGTTTAGTATTTGATGTATTGCATGCTGGGATACTAGCAGAAAAAATAACAAAATCACAGGTTTTGCTAAAAGAACAAACTACTGTTACAGCTAATTGAATCTATATATAGAATTAAAAAAACATTTAAACCTGCCTGCAAAATGCAAGTCTCACCAGTAATCTATAGGTTCTCTAGAAATCTGCTGCAATTCGAAAACCAAAAGAATGGCTAGACCCCGTCCACATCCCATGCTGACTCGCCACCTAACCCGATTTGGGCCTCTGGGCTCAGCAACTCCACAGCAGTAGAACCTCTGGTTTTGCTCTTAACTTTCTTCTTTTTCTTTCCCACTATATGATGATGATCATCATCATCATCATCACTTTTTTCTTTTCTATTTTCATTGTTTTCTGGGGCATCAAAGTGCACCTTTTCTTTGTCATGTTTGACTTTCTTTGACTTTGTTATCCCTTCCTCCTCTGTGAGAGGTCTGTCCTTTAAGTCCCTTGATTTGCGTTTTGATTTCTTCTCTTGAACTGGATCCGCTACACTGGTATTCTCCTCATTCTCTTCTTTTGTTGGTATACTTGGTTTTTGTTCCTTTATTTTCTGGCCCTTTTTCTTGCCAATATCTGGAGCATCGACCAAAAGATTATCATCTGCATCAACCGCCACGTTCTTCATGGCTTTATCAATTGGTCTTGCGTTGAATATCTGCAAGCTCGGCACCAGCTTCTTTATCTGCATTAGTAGACAGTTTATTTCAGAAGTCGCAAAATGGTGAGTCTTAGGTTTAGGGGGAGGTGTAGGGGTCAAGCAGGTTAGACGATGGTTAATTAAAGTGCTAGCAGACACAGGTTAGGTTGATCTGCAAACACCTTTTTTTATGAACTTAACAAATAAATAATGCAATAGATGTTATCACAAATCAATATAAATATAATATAAGTATATAACAACTTGTAATATTGTGATCTAGGAGTTTAATATCTTCATATGCCATTTGTATTTGCATTTTCTTTTTAAATAAATCCTTTAGGGTGAACAAAAGAAGTAATGGCCTCCTTGAAATTGGCATGAGAGTGCCATGTGACACACGATGGTTTGCAAGTACAAGCTCTTTCTTTATACAATATGTAGAAAGTAAGGGATTTTTAACACATTAAAGTAAAATAGAGTTTTAAAACCCCAATTGAGGACCCATACTTATTGTCTCAATTTGATTGTCACTAGACTATCACATTCTTTTTTATTACTTAAAGCAAAAAGATTTATCAATTGCATGCTTGTACTCTTTAATCACCTCCATTACATTATTTTCATTCTTTATCAATCAAATTGATTAGCATAAGTTATGAAACAGTTTACATGATCAACATTTCTCCGTCAAATTATTTTTTCCTCAACCTTCAACCCAAAATTGTAGTTTGACTTGCAACGAAGAAATTATTATGATTAAGATAATCAGTTTTAATTGAGAAACGTATGAAGGCTTAGTAATCACTTTAGCTATTTTGCCTAAATACATAATGTACTATACAAAAGTATCAAATAAAAACTTCATATATGTCAAGAATTGTCCTTTTAGAACCTCTAAGCAACCATAAGGTTATATAAGAACACTCATAGTGAAAATACATGTTACCTTTTTTGCTAATACATCCTTCTCAGCAACAGGGTTCCCAACTAGATTCAGATTTTTCAGGTTTACCAATGAAGAAAGTACCTGAAATTCCAGAATGAAACAATAAGCTCCAGAAGTAATATACAGTACCAACAAAGATTTAAAATCAAGAGCTTCCATGAATTGGCTTGCCTTAAGATCTGACCACCTCATAATCAAGTTGTTTCCCAAATCCAAATTTTGGATTTTTGTATTTCGAGTCAATTCACTTGGGAGAGTCTGACAAAATGATCGACCACAAAATCAGAATAGATGTATAATCAAGAACTGCAAGTGCTCTATTACTAATGAGTATAAGTATCTCACAATAAGTAATAATGTTTAAAATCAGCATATATGCTACATTAACAAGTGCAGAATGACACCTACAAGTGACAGGATAAGGTAACATGTCGAAACTGGTTCGAGTCAGACTGTCAGAGTGGGTAGTTCTTAACAAGGGTTCCTGCCAGTCATTTTTGTTCCTTTTCCCTTGAACTTTGTAAACAGTTAATGTATTAAATATGATCAACTATATTATTAAATTAGTTACTAATTCTTTGAATAAAGTGCTTTAAGAGGTTATAAGCATTTACCTACATCAAGTCACTTTTAACACACTTGAACGGATTAATTTTTAACTAATCTTTCAAAGGTCCCTCCCTGACCCTTTGGAGATAAAGTTTAACCTGTTTCTAAGTAAATGGATCAAATATTCTATCCCTATATAACAACATAGTCATAACATACCCTGATCTCATTGTGAGCTAGCCTTAGTTCTCTTATCTCCGTACAGGACTTGATTGAAGAATCAATGCCTTGAATTTTGCAATTTGAAAGAGACAGCTAGAGTCAAAGCCAACACATTAATATGTCAGTGAAAATAAATGAACAATTAACAACTGATCCGGTGAAGATTTTAGTTGAAGTTGTTTTGTTAGAACTACTTACTTTTGTGATTGAATTAACCTTGTTCAGACTTTCTCCAATTTTCTGAATTGGATTCTTTGAAAGAACTGCAGGGCACACAAACAGCGGTCAGGTGGACTTTCACTGGGATCATATTCTGGTAAATCAGAGATGTTATATGAAAGTACTAGCCTCGCATACCTCATGTCCTCATTAAGACTAAAAATTAGAGGTGGAAATTTCATCCCAGATATTTATGAATGGTCCATTAGGGTTATGTTTTAACCCTTATTCCCTTCCAGATTAATGAGATAATTAAGAATAAGTTACAAGAACTAACAACTGGTTGAATGGGTTATATGTTGCCCAATGTGAATTTTAAGCAAAAAATCCCAAGCCTTAATAATATAACGTTTCTAATCATATCTGACACACATTAATCAATAGAAATTAAAAGTTTTGGACAAAAAATATTCTGGGTCAACTCAACCCGTTTTAGCTGTGTATGCAATATGCATGACCCTGTATCATGGTGTACATGGCGTATGGTGCAAGCATGGCACTTAGGGAAAGGACATGGAATATGCTGTACTACAATATTCACCATTTGCAAAAACAATGAACGTATTCACAGAAGTTGAAGCTTTTTTAAAAGATATAATAAATGTATTCACCAAATATAAACTACTTTTATTGTAAAGTGACTATATAAGATAATAAGAAACTTGTTAGCTAGTAATTTAAGGCCAAAAACACATGACAACCAAGTTAATAAACCATAATCAATGTGAGGAACAGGATCACTTCTCTTATACATGTATGGATGGTAATCCAATCTGTATCTCATACCTAGGGTATTTAATTTTCTCATCTGATCAAGTCTGCAAATTGATGTGATCTCATTGTCTGCCCAAAAAGAGTGTTTCATTAGTCTCATAGAAATACATTGAGCCTAAAAAGCATATCAGAAAGTTAAGGCACAAAGTAACATAGAAGTTTTACCATTCAAAATAAGTGCACGCAGCCTCACAAGACTGCTGACCTCATCCATTGATTGGATCATATTGTTTCCAGCATTAAGTACCTAGTTTACAAAATATAGCAAAGTCAAAACATGGCAATAATAAAACACAGTTCTTATTGATAACTCCGAGGCCTGAGCTAGTAGAATGCATTAATTAGATAAGAAAGACAACGAATATCAAGTTGACATCTTGATGGAGGACAGTTATGTAACAAACTAACACTCACTTAAATCAACCGTCCATCTTATTGAGAAAGATAAGGGTACTGTTCTATTGCTTAATTTCTACTTTGACATAGAAAGAGAGAACTGTGTGCATTTAAAAGGTTTAATCAATCAACTTCATAATTTGCATGGTGCAGATTAAGGGGCTGATAGCTGATTGTTTGTTTAAGATATTATTATATGATTATACAACTTGGTAGAATCTAAACTTCGGCAATTAATTTTCAAGATCATCAAGTGCTGAATGCACATATGTTTTCTCAGTTCATCATAACTTGACAAACAGAAGATGGAAATAAATGCAACTCACCGTTAGACAAACACACCCTTCAATGCCTTTTAAGCTTCGAAGCTTGTTCTCTTTAACTGATAACCACTTTAAATTCACACATGGCTTCAACCCCTAGTTTATCAATCACAGAAAGCCAAATTATTTGATTTTCATCACCTTTATCAAAATAGAAAAGAAAAAAAAAGAAACAAAACTTCTGCAGTCTAATTCTAACATCGAACATAACATCTTCCAAGTATAAGTAAATAATGAAACCAGATTTAGACTTGTTAAACGCCAACTAGTAACAATTAATTGGACTTTAGAAGACTACATTTTGCATTCTATTTTTCTTACTTAGAAAGTACAAATGTCCCCTCTTTATGTTTGAGGTGATCAGCAATTACAACTACAAAAAGCAAAGTAACTAATAACACATCCTACTAACATAAGTAAGAGTTGGCTAAATGCAACTTCTATTAATTTGATTAATTTTAAATCTATATGCCCGCGAATTCGTGAAATGCCTGCTATAAGCCCATATAGGATCAGAGTCGTTACAACCACTTTTTATTTTCAGAAACAAAAAAAACAATTGATTAACATAAATGTAAATTAAGTCCTGTGATGTTTGAGTTGTTTTTCATATGTGTATATCATGATTGAATAATACTACGTAAAGCAACCAATATCACCAACCTTAATTTACCAATGGTTTGTAACTTACAGGAATTTAAATCAATGGTTATTTTGGTTGTGGATCCTAACCCAATATATGCCCAATTCAAACATTTAAACGGCAGTAAACCACCTTCAAATCATTGGTGGGACACGTCAGCACAACCTATAATAGACTTTATATACATTCTCATGTTCGGCAATAGAAAAACCAAATGAAAATATAGAATTCCAAACTAGTCTATGCACAAAATGCGTAATCAAGATCAAATAAAATGATTTTAGATTACCTCAAGAGACGACAAATTGTTGAAGGTGAGGTCCAGTCTCTCCAACTTGTTGAATTCAGCCAGACACGAAACCTAAGGGGAAAAACAATCGTAAGAAGAAAAGATTGAATGAAGGAAAAATTGAAGATGATGGTGGTTTTGATTGAAGTTTTGGTTACATCGGATAGAGCTCTGTGTGTGAAGGTAAGAGATGTGACGGCATTGGGATCAGTGGTTTGCTTCTCTTGCAAAACCTGATCGGAGGTTAAAGCTTTCATGGAAGGGCTTCTGGCTTCTGGTGTGAGTGCAAAACCCTAGTGTACTCTACTCTCTCTCACGGTGTATGTAATAAACCCTACACCAATGCTTACAGGACATTTAAAAAAGAAAGGTTTGCGACTTAATAGCTATTTAATAATTTTTGAATGATTAAGTGTTAAACCAATAAAAGATTAAATCATGAAATGTTGAATCATTAAAAGGTCTAAATCATTAAATGCGTTTGAACCATTAAGAGCTAGTATATCGCTTAATTATTCAAATGCAAATGTTTGATAAATTCAGATAAAAGGTTTTAACCATTTAGCATTAGACCTCTTAACCATTCAGTATTAGATTAATATTTAATCATTCAGTGACAAATGTATGAACCATTCAGACATTTGCTCGCGAAACAAACAGTCTGAACCATTAAGTGTTGAACCATTTAGACATTTGAACCATTAAGAGACTGATTAAGAGGCTACAAAACAGCCCCTAACTGGTAGTATCTGGGGTGAATAAACCGAAACCAATCCGCTATCGTAACCGAAAAAATCAAACAGAACTATGAACTTGGTTTTCGGTTCGGTTCCTAATTGAAACCGAACTTGTGAATTTGGTTTTCGGTTATATGTAATTTTTATATTAGGTTTATTCAGTTAACTGAATTAACTGAATTCAATATGTTATAATTTATATATATTTTTATACCTATAAGTTTAGCCTAACTACGAAAGCCTAAGTTTTCTAAATTGATTTATTTTTAGCTCAATAAAATATATATTTTTTATATATATTAAGAGTTTGTTAAGTATGGTCTAGAAAAAATAGTTAACTACTCGTGTTTATATGTAATAGCATTATCTTGTGTAGTGTGAGAAGGTTGTTACACATCCATCTTGTAATAAAGTTAAAACTGATCCTAGATGGATAGAAGCAATAAACTTAGAAATGAAGACATGGTTAAGGAATAACACTTAGGTTTTGGTAGATTTTCTATAAGGAAGAAGGCTTTTAGGTTGTAAATAGGTTTACAAAGTTATGTATAAATCCATTGATGAAATATGTATAAATCCATTGATGAAATACGAAGGTAAAATACTAGGTTAATTGCTAAGGGTTACAATCAAAATGGGAGGGTTAACTTTGACTAAACTTTCTCTGTTGTATTTAAAATGATAACAATTAGAACAATAATTAGTTTTGCCATTCAAAATGAATGTACTATGTTTCAACTTGACATAAATAATGATTTTTTTTTGTGAACATTCCTGAGGATGTCTATACGGTTTTGCGCAAAACTATTATTCTTAAAATGAAACAAAAGTTTGCAAACTGGTTAAATTTTTATAATCTATAACCAACAATAAGAAGTGGAATAAAAAATTAACATCCATGTTTTCATAAAACTTGTTTCGTTCAAAGTGCATGTGATATTTTTACATACCAAATATTATGAGAAAGTGTATGTCATGCTATTATCATATACCGATGAAATGATAACTATTGAAAATGACTTAGAATGAACTTTTATTATGTTAAAATTTTTCTAAGTTCTAAGTTTTAGTATTTTATGATAATATAATATAATATCAATATTTAGATCATGGGATTTATCTTTATTAAAGAAAATATTGTATGAAAGTACTCTAGAATTCGGTTTGTCAAGGTGTAAACTTGGTGATGTTCTAACTGGATACGTTTATATCATTACCACAAACTATGATCAAAATGAAAATTTCTTAAGAAATATAAACGACTTTGAAGAATTTGTTGGTGAATTGATATATTTGTTTTTTACTAGACCTGATATTTATTATAGAATATAGTTTTTTTAATCAACACAAGTGTTCTCCTACTGACTTTCATTTGCAAATTGTCTGAGAATATGAAAGTATTTAAAATCATCTCCAACTAATGTTACATCATTTAGAAAAGTTAAATACTTGATTTGTTGGGAAATGCTAACTTGCAGGATCGGGTTTTGTCACTTAACACTTGTAATTCTCTCAAACTCACTTATAAATTCACTCGAACAAGATGAAGCAATGCCTTTAACAAGAGTTGATAATAATATAATAAGTAATCAAAGGAACAAGCAGGAGTATTTTCAAGGTACTTGTATATATTACTTCTCAACTCAAGATTACAAGACACTTACAAGCATGCAACATGAGTTACAATGAGAAACTATATATACTAGATCCTACAGCCGGTTATACTTGATACCAGCTGGAAACCTACGACTAAAGCATATACTACAATGCTAAAGTTAAGGTATCTTAGATAAAGTATTATCTAAGATATGGTAGTCATGACATGTCCATGACTTACCTTTTGTCACCAACTAAAGATGGCAACTGTACTTAACATAAAAGGTAAACAGTAGATTAAAGTATGGTCAACTACATGGCTTTTGAGAAAACGCCATGCAGTATCTCAGAGACTTGCAGCGGACTGTCAGACAGACCATACTTTTGTCTACTGGATAATAGAAGTGTCTTCCGAAGGTTAACTGGCTTCGGAAGAACAAGTTCTTCCGAAGCCACTTATACTTCGGAAGATGCTTCTATGCTTCCGAGGCTTTAAGGACTTCTTTATACTTCGGAAGTTGACTTCAGAACTTTGTCTTCAAGTCTTGATTCTTCGGAAGTAACTTCTTTACCTTCGGAAGTTGGAGTTTTTCTTCGGAAGTGTATTTTACACTTAGACTTCGGAAGAGCTCCTTCTTCCTTCGGAAGTCCCACACTTGGCTTCGGAAGTCCTTTGTATGTAGTACTCAAAATCTTCTAAGTGATATGGTTTTGGTTGCAACAGCCTCTCTAGATCCAACAAACTCCCCCTAGGCTGATGCTACCAAAACTTCACTTATCTCTACTTCTCAAAGTTTTCAGCACCAGGGACAAAAGATATTTGTCTGTCTCTCTGTTCTTCCCGGAAGTGGTGCTGAGAAGCTTGTACAAGTCATTCGTGGATAGGAGATCCAGTCTATCACTTTGAATGACATGTACCCTTTGTTGTGACCCCCTGAAGAGAGTTAGTTGACGGGAGTTGTAGTCATACTCCCATCTAACTATGGACTCAAGTTCAGGACCTTCAACCATTTGAAGAAAGGCTTTGCCTTTGGTTGCTGATCCTTTCCTTTCCTCCTCCTCTCTCAGTTTTGACTCCTCTTCGACCTTGCTTCTTGCAGTGAGCTCGGCCATGTGAAGGCTGCCTAGATGATTTCTGATGTGAGCAGCTACATCGGAGTTTGAGGGGTTGGAGAATGGTTTCTCTGCTAACTCAGCAATATCAAATCTGCTTAAGTGTAGCAGAGATGAGGCATTCAGCCTGTTAATCTCACCATTCTCTCTCTCAACAACAAAGTTGTGAGAAGAGTCTTCGAACCTCCACTGAACTATCCTCTTTCTGGGTACAAGAGATTGTCTTGGTACCCTATCTCCTTTCTTTGTGTCCAGCAGAGTCACCAACCTTCTCCTCAGCTTCGTTTCTTCCTCATTCAATGTATCTGAATTGAGGCCAAGGAGTCTTGCGGCTTGGTCCAAAGTTCCTCTTGGCAGATCAAGAAACTCATCTCTTGTGAGGGAACTTGAGGATCCATCAACATAAGTCAGGTTGACTGTATCCTCCTCACATGAGATGTCGCTCAGAGTAGTGCAGTTGATGAGCTTGGTTTTGATCGCCTTGAATTCCTCCATAGAGAGATGTTTGGAAGGCTGAGGGGATGGTTTGATTGGTTGTTGGGTAGGTTTAGGAGTTTGGGTTCTGGGTAAGGTTTTAGGTTGGATGATGGTAGTTTAGGTGGTTGAGGTGAGGGAGTTGGTAGTTGTGATGGTGTAGGTTCAGGGGTGAAGGGTTCAGGTTCAGTTTTGATTGGGAAGGGAAAGGGTATTGGTTCAGGTTGAGGTTGGGTTTGGATATTGGGCTGAGAGGTGGCTTTTGAGGTCATCCCCTATCCCCTTCTATACATCTCCTTTCTTCTCCCCGCACGAATGTCAGCCTTGATGTCACTGACATGTCGTTGGAGAGTCTTTTCAGACGTTGGACCCACTTGCATGCCAGAGAAGCCATGAGCTTTAAGATAGTTCTTCATCCAAGCTTTCTCACCTATCTTCTTGGCGGCAGACAGTCCAGCCTCTTCTTCTTTCTTCTTCTTCTCTACCAGCTTCTCCCTTGCAGCTCTCTTTCTCTCCTTCTCCATTTGATCTTGCTCTTTGTTAAAGAGCCATAAGATCGTGTCACTATTGTGTGGAGACAACTCCTCTTGAGAGAATTCTCTGGAGAGTAGGAAAGTGATCCTTTCTCTCCTCAGCTGCAGATCAGCTTCTCTTTCTTTTCTCAGCCTTTCTTCTTCCAAGGCCAACCTTGCAGCTTCTTCTTTTTGCTGTCTTTGCAGCAAGGTTGCCTTTTCAAGCTCTATCAGCTCCTCTAATGGTAGCAGGAGTACATCTTCCGAAGCAGCCCCTAGACTGACAAGTCTATCAATTACCTCCACCCTTCTTCTATTGTTGATTGCCTCTTGGTTGGCTGCAGCTGCTTTTGTACTTGCAGCTAACAATTTCCCAGTTGACAGTCTTCCTTTCCTTTTAAGCTTCTCCAACCTTTCTTCTTCCTGAAGCTCTTCCGAAGTCATCTTCCTTTTGCCTTTAATGTCTTCGGAAGTGCTAGACTTTGGTGGTTCTTGGGTAGAAGATTCAGGTTGGATGGTGGAGGTAGGAGCTGAGGTCAATGCAGATGTAATAGCTAGTGGTTGGCTGAGAAAGTCCTCCCTATTAACCTCAGATGCAAGTTCCAGAATTGCATCTGTGACTA
The DNA here is from genome assembly GCA_025215565.1 of Flaveria ramosissima. NCBI lineage: Eukaryota > Viridiplantae > Streptophyta > Magnoliopsida > Asterales > Asteraceae > Flaveria > Flaveria ramosissima. Next base: position 81,965,006 of record CM046040.1, read on the forward strand.
TTAGATCATCGGAAAGAGAGAACAGTCCTTCAGCAGCAGCAATTTCAGCTTCGGAAGTTTGTGTTGGTTCTTCCGAGGCTTCGAATTGTGCTTCGGAATCCTGTGAGAACACACCTTCTGTCCCAACTATTTCAGTTGCTGGGCCATCAGTCCTAGTTTCCCCTTCGAAATCAATCTCAGGTTCCACTTGGGCCTTAGGTTGACCAACTTCCTCAACAGTGGTAGGAGGTGCATTCAACCTCTGAAGCTCTTGAGCTCCAAAGTAAATTACAGACATATCCGGACTGGGTTGATCAATTAAGGACTCTAAAAGGAACTTGTTGAAGATCCTATTTAGATCCTGAAGCATCCTTTTATCCACTTGAAAAACAACTGGAGGAGGCTCAGGGAAGATGGCAGTTTGTTGTCTTGAGCTCAAAGAAGTGAGAGCTTGACTGATGGTATTCTGTCTTTGGCTTTGTTCCTCAACATTCTCCCCCTTTTTGGTAGCATCATCTTGAGAGGTAGATGAGCTAGAGGAAGAGGTCAAGGAGACTTGAACTTGTACATGCCTAACAGATCTCTCAATCTGTTTCTCAGCTAGTTTGACCTTGAGAGTTTCAATCTCAAGTTGCTGAGTGGCAGACCTATCCTCTAAAGTCTTAACCTTTGATTCAAGGTTTGAGACTTTAGAAAGTAGGTCTCTTATGATGAGTTTCATTCTTCCCTCATCTTCTTTTGAAGAATCACGGGGAGATGAGGTAACATACCTAGTATGTTCATCCTCACCACCAGATGTGGTTTCTTGGCACCCTGGTTTCCCTTGCACAATGATGTCTCTTTCAGAGGCATCATAGGGCATGGTTGCCGTAGATTCAGTCTGACTATCGTTACCACTGTCCTGAGGATCCATTGAGGCTCCTTCAGTAGTGGCAGCTGAATCTACATGAGTCCCCTCCACATCAGTGGGACTCACCTCAGTAGGGCTTTGCTGGTGTGTGCTAGAGACAAGAGGTTTCTCTAGGCTCTGTTGATCCTTAATAGGGTGTAGTGGATCAACTTCATCGCCTTTGAGAGACATAGTCTCTTCACCAGCTCCGGTCAATAGGTCAGTAAAAGAAAAGGAATGAAGACCTAAGGACCCGGGACTTTGATCAATGTCAAAAGGCATTGAGCTGTCCCTTGGTGGCTGCTCAGGGGAGTATAGAGACTCACCCTGAAGGCTATCAGCTGGGGTTATGGGCTCATGGGTCTGAGACTGAGGAGACTCAAGACCCATATTGAGGTCAATAGTGAAGGATTGGTGGACCTCTGGCTGAGTGGGAGCCCCTTGTTCCACTCTAGCCTTTTTGGTTTGAAGAGGAGGGGCTTGTTCAATCAGAGTAGATTGAACAAGGGTTTGTTTGGTACGTCTCTGGTAGGTGACAGTGATTGGAGGAGAAGGTAGATTTGGAATGGTGAGGGTAGTTGCTGGTGTGGGTTCATCACCTGTGGGGTTAACAGGGATGTCACCAGGAGCCATTGGCTCAATCATACCTGGAAGTTATGCTAGATATCTTCCGAAGGCAAGTTTCTCTTTGGAAGAACTTATACTTAGTTAAATAAGAAAGGATCTTTTGTAACAGGGCTTAGATTGTATTGACATAAGACTTTACACATTAAAAAGGTTTTCAATTGAGATTAACTAGTCAATGTTTATCATCCCAATAGCTGTAATGAGATATTTAAATCTTTGTTCATCAAATGCTTTTGTGAACAAATCAGCATATTGTTCATTTGAGTCAACTTTGATTAGTTTTATAAGATATTTCTCATGAATATCTCTAATAAAATAATACCTGATATCAATGTGCTTTGTCTTTGAGTGCTTCACTGGATTTTCAGTGATGGATATAGCACTGTTGTTGTCAATGTGGATAGGAGTTCTCATGAAGTTGAATCCATAGTCAATCATCTGGTTTTGAATCCACAGCAGCTGAGCACAGCAACTTGCAGCAGCAATGTATTCAGCTTCAGCAGTTGATGTAGAGACACAGGATTGCTTTTTGCATTACCATGAGATGATCCTTCCACCAAGAAATTGACATCCACCTGATGTTGATTTCTTGTTGATGTTGCAGCCACCATAATCACTATCAGAGTAACCATAGAGATTAAAATCACTATTTCTTGGATACCAGAGACCTAACTTAGGTGCTCCTTTGAGGTATCTGAGGATTCTCTTGACAGCAATTAGGTGGGACACCTTTGGAGCAGCCTGATATCTTGCACAAATGCAGGTTGCAAACATGATATCAGGTCTACTTGCTGTGAGATACATCAGAGAACCAATGATTGCTCTATACTGATGTTGATCAGTATCCTCCCCCTCAGAATCAGGGCATAAATCATGGTTTCTGGGTATGGGTGTCTTTGCTGCTTTACAATCCTTCATATCAAATCTCTCTAAGATATCATTGACATACTTAGATTGATTGATGAAAAACCCTTCCTTCAGTTGCTTTACCTGAATTCCAAGGAAAAAGTCCATTTTTCCCATAGAACTCATTTCGAACTTCTTCTTCATAATGCTCTCAAAGTCTTTGCACATTTGGTCATTTGAGGAACCAAATATGATGTCATCGACATAGACTTGAACTAGCAAAATGTCTTTCCCAGACGTTCTGATGAAGAGAGTCTTGTCAATGGTTCCTCTAGTATAACCATTCTTCAGAAGAAATTGAGACAATGTCTCATACCACAGCCTAGGTGCCTGGTGCAGCCCATATAGAGCTTTATCCAATTTGCACACATAGTTTGGGTGCTGTGGGTCTTCAAATCCTGGAGGCTGGCATACGTAGACTTCCCTATCTATATCCCCATATAGAAAGGCACACTTGACATCAAGCTGGTAGACAGTGAAATTCTTGGATGCAGCATAAGCAAGGAAGATCCTAACTGCCTCAAGTCTTGCAACAGGTGCAAAGACATCAGTATAATCAATTCCTTCCTCTTGAGTGTATCCTTGAACCACCAATCTTGCCTTGTTCTTGATAATCAAGCCTCTGTCATCTCTTTTGTTTCTGAATACCCACTTGGTGCCTATAGGTACTTGACCAGATGGTAGCGGACATAGGTTCCAAACCTTTTGTCTTTTGAATTGAAGCAGCTCCTCTTGCATTGATTCAACCCAGCTACTATCCTTCAAGGCATCTTCCACCTTCTTGGGTTCCATTTGGGATAAGAAGCATGAGTACAAGCAGACATTCCCATTGTGAGTTTGTCCCCTTGTTCTCACACCCTCAGAGACTTCCCCTATGATGTTTTCAGCTGGATGAGTATTGTGAATTCTGAGTCTTGGAATCACCTCCAGTTGCAAAGATAGGTCCAAGTTGGACATATTTTGCTCTGGAGCTTGAATACTTGGTCCAGCTGCTGTTTCAATCTCATTCAATGAGGACTGATTGAATGAAAGCGAAACATCATCATTTCTTTGCTGTGAAGCATCAGTAACAGTTGTCTGTTCCTTCAAAATGCTGCTTCCATCAGCTTGGTGTTGTGTAGGATTACCTGAGGAGACCTGAAGATCATCAGGTGAATCCCTTGTTGAAGTTCCACTATTTCTTGAAATGGTAATACTGTCAGATCTTTCAATAGTGGGAACTTGATTTGTTGTTGCTCTTGGAGAACTTGGAGCATGTCTGGGAAGCTCAAACAGTTGATCTTCATCAGAATTGCTTTGAGCACCTGTTCCAGCTGAAACATTCTCACAAGATGGTTTAGAATAGTTTGGAAACAATTCTAAATCAAAAATATGATTAGGGCCATTCCCCCTAACACAAGGAGTGTGCTCATTAACTACAATGTTGGAGGATTCCTCAAATTGTTGGTTTTTAATATTATAAACCTTGTAAGCTTTAGAATAGGAGGAATATCCAACAAAGATAGCATCATCTGACTTTTCAGCAAATTTTGCCAAATTGTCTTTTGTGTTAAGTATGGTACACCTGCTGCCAAAGGACCTTAGAAAGCCAATGAACGGTGGCCTCTTGTTCCATAGCTCATAAGGGGTCTTTCCATGTGGCTTTACTACAAGAACTCTGTTCTGCAAATAGCATGCAGTGCTGACTGCCTCTGCCCAGAATGTTAGAGGTAGCTTTGAATCAGCTAACATAGTCCGAGCAGCCTCAATAAGTGTCCTATTTCTCCTCTCAGCAACACCATTTTGTTGAGGAGTTCTAGGAGCACTGTATTGTCTGGCAATCCCTTTTGAGTTACAAAATGAGTCAAGAACAAAGTTCTTAAACTCAGTCCCTTGATCACTTCTAATAATTTTAACCTTGTGATCAACTTGATTTTCTATTTTAAGAATAAAAGATTTTAAGGTTTCAGCAGTTTCATCTTTAGTTCTTAAAAAGAATACCCATGTAAATCTAGTAAAATCATCAACTACCATAAGGCAATATGATTTCCTTCCAATGCTCATTATACTTGTGGGACCAAATAGATCCATGTGCAATAAGTGTAATGGAGTAGTGATAGAGTTAACAACTTTGGATTTATGAGAAGACCTGTGTTGTTTTCCTTTCAGGCAAGCAACACAGTTATCTTTGCAGAAAAATTCCTTTTTAGGCAAACCATGTACCAAGTTATTTTTAGCCAATTTATTCATTGTCTTAAAATTGACATGACACATTCGTTTATGCCATAGTGTTGACTCATCACTATCAGCTTTGGAAAGAAAGCATGATACTTCTCCCATTGAGGAAGCGTTGTTCATATCAAGCTTGTACATATCCCCTCTCTTGGGAGATCTAAGAAGCACCAATTACTGAGGAATTGTCATCCCAGGTTTGAGGATGATGCACTCATGTTCTGTGAAAAGCATTTGATGCTTTTGATCACAAAACTGAGAAACACTTAACAGGTTGTGTTCAAGCTGTTTGACAAAATTAACTTTGTCAACTTTTAACTTTCCGTTGGATATACTTCCTCTGCCAGAAATATATCCTCTGGCCTCACCTCCAAACTGGACAGGACCTCCATCATAATGTTGAAATTGTTGAAGAAGAGATCTGTTCCCTGTCATGTTCCTGGAGCATCCACTATCTACAATCCAAATGTTGTTATTCTTGTCATATGGATGTCCCTGCACATAAGGTGAGATAATTAGTTTTGATTGGAAACCCAAGCCTTATTGGTCTTGGGTTCTTCCGATGAGAGTAACATGATTGAACCAAAATTTATGCATGGGGGTTCAATGGATGTCTTTGAAGAAGAGGTTTGGGCTACAATATCTTCCTTGATCTTCCATTCCATACCTTGGTTGATCATAGAAGATGAGCTTGATGAAGCTTTTGTAGCTTGGCATTCTTCCGAAGCTTCTTTCTTTTCGGAAGAGACCTTCACCACCTTTTCTTCCGAAGCAGTCTTCTTCTGGGATGGTTTCAACGGGACTCTTTTGTGAGTCTTTGCAGCTTTCACTTCCGAATCCTTTTTCCTCTCGGAAGAAGAATTTTCTTTCGAGACAAGCCTTGCTTCGGAAACAAGCTTTCCCTTTTTCATCACTTGAACCATTTGATATGGTCCAAATATGAAACCTTCCCTGACTCCTTCTCTTTTAACATTATTTGTATAATGTGTGCTAGCAGGATTGTAGTAACAATCTTTAGCCATGTGGTTTTGCAGACCACACATTATGCATGCAATGTTAATTTTCTGGGAATTGGAGGGTTGCTGTTTCTTGTTCTTTTTCTCCTCATCAGCAACCTTTCCCTTTAACTTCTGATCCTTTGGTAGGATAGGAGTACTGGTATTATACTCCTTTCCTGAATTAGAAGGTCCAACCACCTGGAATCCTGCTGATATGAATACACCCTTTTGCTTTGGGTCTATCTTCAGCTTGGATTCAGCCACCTTCTTGGCAGTTTTTCTGGCTGCTTTAGCCCTGCTTCTTCTGGCTTTGGTGGTCAGGGATTGATCATCATTGGCCGGGGAGGGCACAATTACCTGTTCCTTCTCTGTGATGGTCATGGTCTCCACAGTTGCATCACTCTTTGACTCTTTACAAGGTGGGTCAACAGATGGAACCTCTTGCTCTTCAGTACCACATCTTGGTTGTCTTATAGACTCATAAGAGTGTGGTGGAGCAATTTCATTGGTTCCCAACCCACTTTTGTTTTGATAGCAAAGTTTGGAGTGAGAGGTTGATGCAAGTATGGCTTGGAAGTTTTGCTCAGAAATAGCATACTTCCTGGCTTGAGCCTCAGCTGTGACAAGCTGGGCTTGAGCCTCAGTCAATTTGGATATTAAATCCTTGATTTGAGTCTTGTAGTTGGTGTGTTCATGTTTTAAAAGAGATACAGTTTTCTCTAACTCCTCAATTTTCTTTTGGTAGTCAGATTCAGCTCTTTTAAAGTCAGATTTTAGCACATTTAAAGACTCAATATCGGATTTAATTTCCATATTGTAGTCCTGGTACAACTTAACCTTAGCAATACAAGCAGGGGTACAGAGATGTTCATATACCTTATTTTCATCTGTTCCTGCCATGAGTGCTTGAGCAGGAGTCACATCTTGAACCATAAAGCTCCAGTCAACTTCTTGAGCCATAGCTGCTGTTTCAGTTGACTTCCCATTGGGCTTTAGTGTAGAAGGATGTGTGGAGGCCTGTGAGGTTCCCGGGTTGGACTTGGGAGCCTTGCATTCCCTTGCAAAGTGGCCAAGCTGGTTACAGTTGTAACACTTAGCCTTGCTCTTGTCAAACCCAAACTTGCTAGTGATTGGGTTTTGAGGGAATTGCCTTCCAGTTCTCTTAAAGAACTTCTTCGCTCTGTAGGTTAGAAGAGCCATTTGCTGGACAATGTCCACATACTCTATGTCATCTGGACTGAAGCACTCAAGATCATCAAAGCAGAATTGATGATCATTGGAGTGTCCACTCCCTGAGACAAACGCACAGCCCTCCTGAAAGGAGCTTTGCTGAGCTTGATGAGACCTTGGAGTCTCAGGGAATGTGATGTAAGGCCCAGATGAGCAAGATGGCTGCTGGGTGTATGACAGGTACTGCTGAGACTGGGAGATACCTGAGCCTTCAGCAACCATTAAAGCGTTGCTAGCAGGAAGGCTCAAGGGTCTGCTTGCTTGGTGACCCTTCTTACTTTCCATTTCCAAACGGTATCCATCAAGGATCCCATAAAGTTCGGTCATGGTGAGAGTGTTTAAATTCTCTGTTCTCTTAATGGAGACACAGTAGAAAGTCCACTCATTGGGTAGAGCACTCATAAACTTTCTGGTAAGGTCTCTAAGTTCTTGAGTGATTCCCACAAATTGGAGGGAGGAGATAAGATCCATATACCTGAAATATTGCTGGCTAAAGGTTTCTCCAGCAATATAGGTGAAGTTCTCAAACTGCTGCTTCAGTGAGTCCTTCTTTGAATCACTAGAGCTCGAGTACATTTGAGCAAGTGCATCAAAGAGTTCTTTGGCTGACTTACAATGCTCAAACCCCACCATGATGGAGTTTGGGATTGCGGTCATGAGAACAGTCATAGCATTGCTGTCTATGTCGAGCTTCTTCCTGTCTTCATCGGAGTAGTCTTCAACAGCCTTCTCGATCATGGCACCGTTTCCACCAGCAACTTTTGGCTTGTACGGGCCATTAACGATGGACTGCCACATCTTGCTATCCTGGTATCTGATGAAGCCTTCCATTCTCCTGCTCCAAGACCTGAAGTTTTCAGGGTCGATGATGGGAGCTTTGGTCATCGTTCCCATTTCAACTTCAGATTTGATGAGGGTCATTTTTGAGTGAGGTATAAGGAGGAGTGAAAAACTGGTTGATTAGGATGGTAAGATCTCACAATCAAGAGCCTAAAAAGCTCTGATACCAATTGCAGGATCGGGTTTTGTCACTTAACACTTGTAATTCTCTCAAACTCACTTATAATTTCACTCGAACAAGATGAAGCAATGCCTTTAACAAGAGTTGATAATAATATAATAAGTAATCAAAGGAACAAGCAGGAGTATTTTCAAGGTGCTTGTATATATTACTTCTCAACTCAAGATTACAAGACACTTACAAGCATGCAACATGAGTTACAATGAGAAACTATATATACTAGATCCTACAGCCGGTTATACTTGATACCAGCTGGAAACCTACGACTAAAGCATATACTACAATGCTAAAGTTAAGGTATCTTAGATAAAGTATTATCTAAGATATGGTAGTCATGACATGTCCATGACTTACCTTTTGTCACCAACTAAAGATGGCAACTGTACTTAACATAAAAGGTAAACAGTAGATTAAAGTATGGTCAACTACATGGCTTTTGAGAAAACGCCATGCAGTATCTCAGAGACTTGCAGCGGACTGTCAGACAGACCATACTTTTGTCTACTGGATAATAGAAGTGTCTTCCGAAGGTTAACTGGCTTCGGAAGAACAAGTTCTTCCGAAGCCACTTATACTTCGGAAGATGCTTCTATGCTTCCGAGGCTTTAAGGACTTCTTTATACTTCGGAAGTTGACTTCAGAACTTTGTCTTCAAGTCTTGATTCTTCGGAAGTAACTTCTTTACCTTCGGAAGTTGGAGTTTTTCTTCGAAAGTGTATTTTACACTTAGACTTCGGAAGAGCTCCTTCTTCCTTCGGAAGTCCCACACTTGGCTTCGGAAGTCCTTTGTATGTAGTACTCAAAATCTTCTAAGTGATATGGTTTTGGTTGCAACAGCCTCTCTAGATCCAACATAACTTAAACTAGGGTAAGTGTGTATCTACTCGTAAATCTGTTACCGGATTTTCTTTTTTTGGACAACTCTTTAATCTAATAGACCAACAAGAATAGTTCAGTGTACACGTATAAGCAAATTATCAAGCTATTTATGTTATTACTTGTGAGATGATGTGGATTATTAAACTGTTGACTGAGTTAAAAGTCAATTAATGTTCTTTGGCCGTTACCATCATGCATGATAAACACTCTAACTCACTAAGAGGCTGTTTGATTACACTGACTGGGTAAGATCTGACTGAGTCAGAAGCTGACCCAGTTAGAAGTTCTGACTGGGTATGCATCTAACTGAAACTTGGCTGTTTGACTCAGTATCTGACTAAAACCAAAACGATTCAATATTTAAGTAACAAAACCCACTGGAGTCACACTACCGGTCGGAACCACCACCCCACCACCACCGTGAGGGGGCGGCGGCCTGCGGGTCGGGGGGTGGCGGCCTGCGGGTCACGAGGGGGCGGTGGCCTGCGGGTCAGCCGGTCAGCACATTTTTTTTAAGGTCTGGGTCAGTGACCCGGTCAGCCGGCCTCGAAGCCGAAATCAAACGGGCTGACCCGCTGACCGAGTCAGCCGGGTCAGCCCGGTCAGCCCAAAAACAAACAGCCCCTAAGGAATAGATCCATTGCTAAGAAAACCTTTAGATTCAATTATGAGCATTTTGCTTAGAGTGAGAACTGAACCCATAACGTTCTTATATTTACATGTAATAGATACATTATGTTAACAAGTTAAACTATAATAATCGGTATCAGGCTATAATACCTAACTAGTAACATTTTCTCTTAGCGAGTTTAGAAGTAGAAATGGTGAGTAGTATATAAAATAAAGAAATGAGAAAGCAATGATAATAATACGGAAGAGAGGGGAGGGGTTCCCTCCACAATTGACAATCCACATCCATTTCTGAACCAAATTTGCTCTTTCATCGTACGTACACCCTTCTCTCTCTCTCTTCCCGCTTTTTCCTTTCATTCTTCATTCTTCACTTGTTCCTTCTGCAACCAACCAACCAGATCTCTCTCACCTTCATCTTCCCGCCTTATTCACACATTCAATCACTCCTTAAAACTCAAAACCCCCAAATTCAAACCACCAATTTCACTCCGATTGCATCCCTAATCACTTGTTTCTTTGCCTTTGATCTGCTTCCATTCAGTCAACGATCGAGCCCGATCATGCACCAGCAACATCAACAACAACAGAATCATTCCTATTTGAGACGCCAGCTTCCTTTCACCTCAATGAAGCCGCCGCCCTTCGGTGACTACCACCGCTTCTCCGGAACTGCTGCTGCCGATGCCGAATCGGAAGCTATAGTCGTCAAATCGCATGTAAGTTGTGTCCTATGTCTGCTTGTTTTGCTTTTTGTTTCGTGATTTGTCATGTTGTTCATGGAGATCTGATCTGATCCGATCATGTTGTTGTTGGTTTTTTTGTAATTGAATACTGGTAACTTTTGGTATTAGCTTTGATTTGGAATTGGATGTGTGGTGGTTTCAGTGCGGTTTGGATTTTGTAGCGGTTTTGAGTCTCATAGTGATCGACCCCATGGGTCATGACCATTATGACGAGTTGCTTAACTAGGATTAGTCAGTTTACATGCATTTGTGAGTGACTTATGAGCTATTCCACTCTGGTTTATCTTGACGTGCTTCTAATCCCCGGCAATATGCTCGAATTCGATTTGCTTTTGGAGAAAAGGTATTGACCGCCTCACTTGGCAACAACTAGTTTGTATAAGTTGGTAGATATTTAGGAGATCTAGGCATGTATGTAGCTTAATAAGTTGAGTTAAAGAACTGTTATTTCCCTTTGTTGAATTGTTGTGCTTTATTGTTCTTGGAGTAACAAATCTCAATGGAGAATCTTTAGTACATGGTTAAAGTTTGTGGATTTACAAGACAAGAGAAGTCCAAGGGTAATGGATCAAGTTTCATTAAGAAGGGTTTCTTTTTTCAATTTACATGCATGCAATCTTTCAACAAGACACTGACATCATAGATTTGTGATGAGGCTTATGTTAGGGAAAGAGAAGCTGTGAACCAAGGGGGTTATAGCTCTAATAAAACTTTGAAGTGAGCATCAACATTTGGAATGTTTAAGAGTCTATTAATGATATTGTTATACTACTCAAGGAAGATTGCATAGCCACAGCCTTGTAATTTTGTGAATGAGAGAGAGAAAGGTATAGTTATTCTGGCAGTGCGGACAGTATAATTTTCTTATATTTTTTAAGCTGACTTTATTGTGTTTCATCCACTCTAGCTAAGAAGTTAAATGTAAATATGGGATGAAGCCATTTGTTGAGTAGTTTTGTAGAATACCAGAATATCACAACTTAAAGACCCTGGTGTTTGAGGGCATGTGCCTGCTAGGGAGCAAAGATATTGATGGACATTATATCAAAAGGCATAACAGGATCTTGTATCTGTGGATTTTTCTCATACATTTGTAGGCATATAAGCTGGCAACTCGTATTACATGTATTGACTCAAATAGTGAAGCTAGTTATCATTTAGCCCATGTAGTTACAATGCTGCACTAATTCCCTCTGTGTTGGGTAATTTAGTTAATAGTAGTTGTTGCAAAATTGGGTTTTTCTTGATTCTACCATCATCATTGCATGAGCAATTTCATACAAGAATCATTATATGAAATCTGGATTTTTTTTTCATGAGAGGTGAGATCGTAAGTTAAGCTATATGCCTATACCTAGAAAAGAAATATTGATACGAATCCTATTAAGGTTTATTCAAGAAAAAAGAAACAAATTAAAGCAAACGGGTCACTGGAGCTGCTTAATTGGGTACTGGGTTCTCGCATGGATCCTCTCGGTCAAAACAGTTCGGGAATTGAGGACTAGTGGGTTAGTGGGGTAGTGGAGTAACCACCGTAGGAAGCACTTTATATTGTTTGTTTAGATTTCTCTGTAGTTCATCCTAGAATATTTTGATTTTCCTTTGTGTTTGTAATCGGAGAATTAGCCCTTCTCGAATCGGGCCGTTTAATTCAGCAATTTCATTTCTCAATTCCTATCATTTGGTTCCATTGCCGGGAAATTCGAAATGCCACCATCGACCCGGAGCCGTACGAACCCGCCGGAAGGCAATCCTGATCAAGACCCAGTTGCTACCCAATTGGCAGCCATCACGGCTCGTTTGGAGTCGATGGAATCGCTAAAGGAGGATGTGGCTGCCCTCAAGTCGTTCGCTTTATCGAAGGGGAAGTCCAGCGGCAGTTCTGGCCGGTTTGAAGACGGTGAATCCTCAGGAAGACATAATCATAACCGTCCTTCAACTAAGATCGTGTTCCCAGCGTTCAGTGAAGGTGACCCTAGGGGATGGATACTCAAGGCTGAGAAGTACTTCCGGTACCACAACATCTCAGAAGATGACAAGGTGGATATCGTAGCAAGAATTTTGCACAAGCTTTGCACAAGAATTTTGGTCCCGCTGAATTCCAGAACCCAGATGAATACCTCTGCAGTATTTGACAAATCGGTACGGTTCAAGAATATCGCGAGGAGTTCGCAAGGAGATCAGCAAGAGTATCCAACTGGCCTGACCACTGTCTATTAGGAGTGTTCCTAAATGGGTTCAAAGAAGAATTGAAGGTAGATGTGCGTATCCACAAGCCGCGCATGGTGTATAAAGCAATGAGCCTAGCCATGGAATTTGAAACCAAATTGGCGAACACTCAGGTGGGAAAACCTCTTTCAGGGGCTGCTAGCACCAAGGCGACAGTTCTTGATAACAGAACCTCTTCTTCAGTGGCAACCGTTAACCAATCCCAGACTTAAAACACCCCTCGAATATCCGACACCGAAAAACAGGCCCGATTTCTAAGGGGCGAGTGTTTTCGTTGTGGTGATAAATATGGCCCAGGTCACCGGTGTAAAATCGGGACCCTCAAATTGTTTGAACTTTAAGATGGAGTAGACGAGCAGCCTAATGATGAAGCCATGCACTCCGAAGACAAAACAGGGGAAATGGCTGAAATCAGTCTTCATGCAATCTTAGGCAAGTCTCATGCTACAACCATGAAATTACACGGCACTTTACAAACAGCTCAGGTACCTATCTTAACGATAGTGGCTCTACCCATAATTTTATATCCGATACACTTGTACGGGAGATGAAGCTAATCACTCAATTTGTGACCCCATTCGGCGTCCAAATTGGTAACGGTGATATTATTCGGTGTAATCAAGTATGTAGGGATGTAACGATACAGCTTGGTGATCTTAAAATTTTGCAAGACTTCTACCCGTTTTCAATCGGGGGTGCTGACTTAGTCCTCGGTATCCAATGGTTGGCTTCCTTAAACACTGTACAAGACAACTGGAATGAAATGTTACTGGTGTTTACTTTGGATGGGCAAAAGTATAAATTACAGGGAGTTTCATCAGGGCCTCAAAAATCAGCCACTTTCCAACATCTTGCTGTTGAACCAGAGCAAAAACCATCAATCAAAACAGTTCGAGAATTGAGGACTAGTGGGTTAGTGGGGTAGTGGAGTAACCACCGTAGGAAGCACTTATATTGTTTGTTTAGATTTCTCTGTAGTTCATCCTAGAATATTTTGATTTTCCTTTGTGTTTGTAATCGGAGAATTAGCCCTTCTCAAACGGGCCGTTTAATTCAGCAATTTCATTTCTCAATTCCTATCAAATATCAACTGCATATCGAACCAACTAAGATCAGGCCAAGATGAAAAACGTTATAGTGAACAAAATGGAGAGGCAATGCCAACAGGAGTCATAGGATGTTAGTGTTTTTGTATCTGAGAATCAAGATGTTTGTTGGATCTTATAGCAGATTCAGATTTCAGAGATTAAGTTATTTAATCTCGTAGCAATGACCAAAGTTCGTATATATTTTTTTTCTTGAGTTAATTTGGTGATTGTAGCCTCTCCAAGGAAATGACTTATTTACTTACAATATTATAACAGTAGAAGATATGGAATTATTCAGTATGAAAACTTTCATCTTGCTTATCATAAAATGTGTATTCCAGGGTAAAATATCATAACCATAACAAGGAAGCTTGCTGTCAATATAAGCTAATCTAGTCTCTTGTCTTCTGTGCTTAAATCATCAAGTTAAATAATTTATGAAAGATCTGTTTGAGTTGGAATCTGATATTGTTTGTTGCTAGCAATGCAAACACTTTTCTTTTTTATTATTTTTAATCATTTTGTAACACTATTAGTTTCTCACCTTCTTTCTACCTGCAATTGTTTGTATACTTGGCTATCTAGCAATGCAGATATCATAGTTTAGATATCTAAATGTTTCATTTGCTTATTCACCTTCTACATTGAGATGGTTGATTATTATGTATTTACATCATAAAGATTTTTTTTCACCTTCTACAATAGGAGACGGTTTTTTTTTTCTCATAAAGATTTTTGTAAACTCAAACCAAGCTCATTAATTTTTTTTTGTTAGCCATTGAAGAGGAAGGGGGATGCAACAGCATTTGAAGGTGAATCTAATGATCAGAACCCCACTTCTGGAAACACTTTAGCTGTTAGCACTCCTCTACAGACACCCGTATCTGGGAAAGTGTCAAAAGCACAAAAAGTTTCAAGAATTGGAAAGTGTAATAGGGCTGGATCTCAAACTGCATCAAATGCAGGTGAGCGTCATATACAAACTCTTCATTTAAACAAGTAACTGTTGTTTGAAACAGGACTTTTGACTCGACTTGTGAATTATGCAGATTCTCCATCAGGGCATAATCTTACTCCTGTTGGACCCTGTCGTTATGATAGCTCTTTAGGTAAAGCATAACTGCTGCAACTGTGTTTGTATAACATATGCATGTATATATATCATTTTTTGGGTAGAACATATTGTCTTTCATATATGTATAAAAGTGTTCACCATGATTTGTAAATTCAGGCCTTTTAACAAAGAAGTTTATCAACCTTATCAAGCATGCAGAAGATGGTATTCTTGATCTAAATAAAGCTGCAGAAACGCTAGAGGTAGTCACATCTCCATCTCGCCAAATACTTAGTTAATTTTTTGTTAACTGAACTGGTTGTATTGGTACAGGTACAAAAAAGGCGAATATATGATATAACAAATGTGTTGGAAGGAATTGGTCTCATTGAGAAAAAGCTGAAGAATAGGATTCAGTGGAAGTATGACATTTTTTCTTGTATTTTAATACAATAATGTAAATTTATAATTATCATATAGTGTGCATTCTCAACCCTCCATGGATTGACAAGTTAATTGGTGAACTAGGGGACTTGATGGATCAACAGGGGAGGTTGATGAGAGTATCACTAGTTTACAGGTATGTCTTAGCAAATAAATCGTTTTTGTTCCATATTTATGATTTTGACTATATTTTCATGCGAAAATCAATCAACTAGAAATATCCATGACACGTCCATCTTAAGGTAATTTGGACTTTTTTAATAATTAGTATTTATTTCAATGACAGGCTGAAGTTGAAAATCTTTCAGTGGAGGAGCTGAAACTAGATGAGCAAACAAGGTTATTCAATTGATATCTATGTAGAGATAATCTTGCTGCCTGTTATGCAAATTTTGAAATGCTAATGCTTATACATTGTGTAAATCGCCACAGAGAAATGGAAGAGAGATTAAGGGGGTTGAGTGAAGATGATACTAATCAAAAGTAAAGTTCCCTATATTTCAACTATCTATGATTTATGCATTTCTGTTCCTCTAAAATAACTGAAATTCAAAATAACTCATCTCAACACATCTTTGTCCTGATAGGCCAAAAGTAAATTATGGAGATTATCTCAGACTAAAAGACTTCTTTCCATTTGTCTGTTTATATTAACACTAACCCACTCATGCATCAATTTTTTAGGTGGCTTTTTGTCACTGAAGAAGATATAAAGAGTCTACCCTGCTTCCAGGTATGTTCTATTACTTCATCCAGGGTCTTATTAGAGTTGGCCAAATGACAGGGTTGGGCAATTGTTTAGAATGGGCTTGGCTCAAGGCAAGGGCATGTTGACACTGGTAAGGTGGGGTTGACTTGAATCAGTTTTTTTGTCTAGAATATATCTTTTTTAAAATGGTTGGTTGGTTGGTTATATATGATTACAAAAACTGTCTGTATCCGTTACTATTAAAGAGGTTTCATGCTTAAGAATACAACCCATACCCCCTATATATAGCAAATTTTTAGCTTACCAGTTGACCTGTAAGAATTAGCATAACCCGAATTGATCCATGTTAATAGGTTGAAGTTGCCACCTCTAGACTCATAATAAATTTATTGGGTTCAGGGAGAAACATTGATTGCAATTAAAGCCCCCCATGGAACTACTCTGGAAGTTCCAGATCCAGATGAGGTAATTTGAGAGTGTAAAAGGACATGATATAATTAACATTATAACACATGCTTAAAGTTAAAACTTTAACTATTCTCTACATTTTTCAGGCTGTTGACTATCCTCAAAGGAGATACAGAATAGTTCTAAGGAGCACAATGGGCCCTATAGATGTTTACCTTGTTAGGTAATTACCCTTTTCAGTCACCTTTTTCTTTATGGTATTTTTCATTTTTATCAATCTTTTGTTTGTTTTAGTCAATTTGAAGAAAAACTTGAGGAGATTAATCGTGCTGAAGCACACTCAAGTGCTCCTTCAACATCAAAGATGATCGAGAATGTAAATCCAGAAACAACAATGGGGTTATCTGAGATTGGGATGCAAAGAACAGACACTACTAACATATATTCAGATGTAAATGCATCAGATGACTTTGTTAGTGGGATCATGAAGATAGTTCCAGATATTGATGTAAGTTTTCAACATCGTCATCGCCCTTATTTTATGAAACAGCATGCTTGTGTCGTTTTAGAACACATATAGTTAGCATTCAGTTCATAACAGTTCGGTTTATATAAAATTTCTTGGCCAATCTGGCAAGTATGGTTTTGGAAACAACAAACCAAATCGGCTTGACCAGCCAAATCTACCAAAAACGGTTTTGTTTTGTGGGGTTGGGTCATTTCTTTTTTGTTTTTCTTCAAGATCATTATTTAGACTAATTTTTAATTGATGAGTCGGTTCATGAACATTAGATATATACTGTATATTTAAAACTTGTAGTAAAGCACTGATCAAATCCTTGGACCTGGTTTTCCAATCCATACCATGGGCTGAACCGTGTAAAGTCCAAACTGGCTGAACCAGCCGATTTGTTTTACAGCTTTAACACTCTTTGAACACTCATGATTCGTACCAATACTTGCAAGACAAATATTAGGTTACTAAGTGTCACGTTGGTCTTTGCAGAGTGATGCAGACTACTGGCTTTTATCAGATGCTGATGTTAGCATCACTGACATGTGGAGGACCGAATGTATCCTTGTATTTATATCTTCTTGTTTCTTTCCACCAGACCATTCTTTTTTATTAGAGGTGGGCAAATGGGTGGTCCAATGGGTTGCATTAGAGTGGCATAACAGGTTGGGTTGGGTTGACGGATGACGTATTTTGTCTAAAGTTTATTTTTTTTTGAAGAAAATTAAACAGTGTCATGCATGATTACAAATTTACATTATTTCAATCACAATCCACCAACATAACCCCTTTTCTGTAAGCTATTTTTTTGCTTGACCTGTTAGAGATAAAGTTGAACACAAAACAGCCCATTCATTACTAAATAGCTTGAAATTTATGCCACTAGCTCTAAACATTGTTTGCCCTGACCCTTGAGCCAATAGCGAGCATTGAATGGAATGATACAAGCATGTTTCAAGATGAAATGCCTGGTGTGACCACCCCACAACACCAAACACCAGATCCAGATACCCTGCAAACGCATCCTGACGCAAACCCTACAGGGACAGACTGTTTGGGATGACACAAAGGTAAAACGTTATAGATCTTCATCACCACTTCAGAGAACCAAATGTAAAGTAGAAATATATATGTGATGGAACTTTTCTGCTTAATAAAATTAGGGTTTCATCGTTAGATGATATTTTGTAAATACTTGAGTTTCATAGCCTTCATCGAGTAGGTTTTGTATCATATGATCATAACAGAGTTGTCAGATTTGAATAATAGGTTGTCTAAATTCGCTTTTTTGGATCGATTATCTGATCATCATGCCAATTGATTTGTACTTGTTGGATCTAGTGACTCTGATCTGGGTTCTGATTGTTAGAACATTTAGTGTAAATGATGTAATTTGTTACAAACTCTTCAGTATGTCTACTGTAGTTGATAAAGATAAAAGGTCAACCTGAAATTGGATCTATACATAAAGGACGGAATCTGTAACTTACTCTTTAATGTATTAATTTTCTAAATAACAAGCCTTTGCGAAAGACAAATATATGGTTATCTCGATATTACAACTTCAAACAATATAGCATATGTCAACACTATTGACACATCCAAACATCCCTAAGCTGCGAGCAAATGTATTTATACATAGACTACAAACATACGCGAATGATTCTTGCACAAGGATACAAACTAGTTATCTTTATCGACTTTTTTGCCTATCCAACTGGCAACAATCGGGGTGAGAGCTACTGTAGGCGGAAATCTTATGGGTGATGCAGCTTTGTGTGCTGCATATGCCAATGCAAAAGTCCCCACTTTCTCTCCAGTTTCATTAGCTGAAATTCCCACCTACATGCCAATAGATACATACAAATTGCATCAAACAGCAATCTACTAAAACCAATTAGCGGATGGTTGAACTGAACCAATCTAAACCATTTTATATTAACAGTTTGGTTTTACCGCTTTGGTTTAACAGTGAAACCAAACCAAACATGGGTTGTTGAAGCAGACAATGAACACGCTATAATGTGTATCTAGTAAATAGCTAAAATCATATGAATATGTATGTTATTACCTTGTGCAACAATGCTTGAACATCAACACCAGCAGTAATGAGTGCATAGCATAGAGAGAAGGAGATGAAGGAGAGAGTGATGGAGGTTGCCAGATAGGCTCCCCCGTATTTGGCCAACAGCTCTTTGGCCTGATCCCCTTTTGATTTCTTCACATCCCCATCTTTCTCATCCTCATCCTCATCCTCCTTTGAGCTAAATATCTACAAATTCTCACATTAACAGCAAAATCGATAGCAATTTCATTCGGAGAAGAGAAGAAGAAGAAGAATACCTTCCAGAGGCCAACTTCAAGGCCGTACTTCCGAGTAATCTCATCCGGCGAAGAAGAAGAGGAAGAAGATGTTGTGGTGGTGCGTCTGTGCTTAGTTTCTTCTTTGATTGCCCTAATAATCTGCAGGGTTCGGGTACTGCTTGTGTTTGTTCTTGAAGAAGATGAAGTGGTGAATGGTGGGTTGATTGTGGTGCGATGATTGAAGTGGTTGCCGGTGATGCGTGAAGAAGCTGCTGCTGCTGCGCAAGGTATTGCTGCCATCGCCATGGCTACGGAACCCAAGGCTACCTATGTATGTATCTATCTGTCTGTAGATTACTACCTACAAATATGACATATGTAATGTAACACTCCTCCCTTCCTTCCCCCCGTCACAACTGAAAATAGCCACACAAATAATAATCTCTTTTTCTTTTTCTTTTTCTTCTTCAGAAGATAAAAAAAAAAAAGAACAATCTAATCTAATTAATATGATAATAATATAATATAGTATAATAGGTTTAACAAAAAAAAATTAGCATGTAAAATATAGTATCCGTCAACGAAACTCACCCAAATGGTTGAGTAAATTTTTATTAATGTGAAGGATTTGGGGTCAAGTACCAATGATAAATTTATATCTCAAGTTGGAACATGAAGCTTTTTGCATCTAAGATAAGTTATTCCGATGCTAGTTAGTCTTAGATTGATTAGAACAGATTGATGTACAAGCTTCAATTAAGGTGTGTTAACTTAGAGTCCTAAGATTTCTACTCAAGTAATATAGATGATTAGATAGGTCATTGACCCAAAAATTCAATTAAAAGAATAAACAAAATAAAACATAGTATCGTGTTGTGCTATCTATTTTATAAACGATGATCAAAGTCTGATAGTAAATAAGCCTTGACAAACTCGAGTTTGATGTTGTTAAGTCAAACGTAATATTGATATCTCAACAACTCTTACAATGATGTAAATACTTAAGTTAAAAGTTATTTGATTTGATAAAGTTCAAACTCAAGCTGGGTCTGCTTCCAATGTTACATCTAAAGTTCAAAGTCGACTCGTTAGCAATTTTTAAAACTGTTTGATTCAGTTTGTAAGACTGAATAGTTAAAGTATATCTATTCTCATAAATAATAAATAGAAAAAGCTTAATTCCAGCTCGTTTTAAAGATAATATATATTATTGCATATAATATCAAATTTTTAGCTCGATCGTGCTGAGTCATCAAGAAGTCTAACTGCATAAGAGGTAGTTCTTGCATCATTCAGTATGTTTTTTAAACTTACTCATAACCATTAACATATGTCTTTTAAGTAAAACAAAAACACTCCATCTCTAACATATTTAAAGGTAATCTCTTAACTGAATTATTAAGAGCCTACTAAACAACCTCTTGGTTATAAATATATTATATGACTTGAAAAATATGACAAGAACTTAATAAAATCTTTATACTAGACAGTTGTATGTTTCGGTATATATTATGACATAAAAAGAGCATATTTTTAAAATACCCTAAACGAAAGAGGGGTTCCAAGTTTTCTTCTTTGACAAGGAGAGAAAATGATTGGGTGACATTTTACTCCGTGGCGGATATATGTACGCAAACATATTATTATGGATACAAATTCGGAACACTTGAGGAAAGATTAAATTCTTTTCTACTTCAAAATGTAATATCTTATCTTATTTTGGTTTATTCATAAAATAAAAAAAATGAATTTCAACCTAAACTGTATATTTTTCATTATAATCTAGAGATTTGATTATTAATTTTATAATTTATTAAGTTATGTATTTAAGTCAAACCTTAGATAAAAAGGCAAAGTCAAATCCTTTTGTATCATTCAAGATGAAATAAATTAAATGAAGCTAGTAACATTTAATAGTAATCCTTGTTAAATTAATAAGCTTATCCTCTCTAGCAACTAGGGAAGCAGAGCTTTCCCTGACTACACCTGCTAGGCTTTCCTGATTGTTAGAACTCCTTGGACCATGCTTACGCTTATCAGAATAGGCTGCTAGAAAGACCGAGACAATAGGCACATCTGATCCTTCTTTCTCAACTTTCAACTTCTTCCGACCAAGAAAGAAACGTGAATTTGGGGCTTGAAAAAGTCGACATTGTCTTGACCCCTATCCAATTTTTGGGCCAATTCTACCTCCGTACTACAAAAAATTGAGATTCTTGTTGAATTCGAGTTTGCTCCTCCCTGGTTACACCTGCTATTGCTGCTAGTTCCCTATCATAGGGTATAGAGAAAACCAACTTAGAGTCTCAATAGATGGATGAATATTAAGGTCTGTGTTTTCACATTAAAAAAAGAATTGAGCCTCAAATGTTCTAACTACAAATTGTTATCATGGTCGCCGTCTACCCATCACCGTCAACACCACCACTACCCTTTATGACCGCCATCTGCCTTCGTTGCTAATCGTCATAAAAACAAATGTAGCAAAGTATACCCTCTAAACCGCAACCTGACTTGTTTTTTACAAGCTGCTGTCAATTTGAACCCATCACAACATGACTCATACGTTTTACCACTCATAAGTTAATTCTCTTTGTTACCTCTGATATCACCCGCTTTCTCTCCTATAAAATATAGAGAACACAACACGTACAATCAAAAGAAACCTTCAAATAGAGAAGAGAATACCTCCAAAAAGCCAGAATTTGATTCAAACATTTTAGGTAGTGTTTGCTACGCTGAATTCTGAAAGTAAACACAACCTGTTTTTCATAAAATAGAATTCAAATTGTACACATTACAAACTCTGTGTTTCAAATTTGTTCAAAATCAAACAAACATGCGCGTTTTTGTTTCTTTATTCTAGGTGGTTGCCTTGCCAGTAACTCTCTGAGCAATCCACCCGAGACCATCATAAAGACCGTCACCTGTAAGTGCAGAACAAGGTTGAATGTGCCAATCATGGTTTTTGATACTATGAAGGGAAAGAGCGTCAGTTATTTCAGCAGCAGTCATTGCATCCTTAAGATCCTGTTTGTTTGCAAATACCAGAATTACTGCATTCTGCAGGTCCTCATTTGGAAGAAGCCTCATCAGTTCTTCCTTCATGATTGAGATCCTATCTCTGTCAGTGCTATCTATAACCACTATCACTGCGTGGGTCCCACGGTAGTATGTTGCCCATGATGTCCTCAGCCTGTCTTGCCCACCAAGATCCCACACCTGTTACAAGGCTCAAAACATGAATTATTTTTCCTAGGAGGGCGGTTACAATTTTAGGTAGTTTATAAACAGAAAACCGAAGTTTATACATGAACTAATTTGTCTTAATGTTAGCGGTGCTCAATGCCTGTCATCCAACTCTCACTGCCACATCATTATTTCATATAACTCTCTTTCATCACACCCCATCAAGAACTACCATCCATCTAGTTTTATTATATGTTTTCAAAAACATTAACTGCTAATATTACATTAATGGAACATTAAGTTCAGACTTACAAACTAAAAATACAAAATAAGGTTGTTTATTTGGTTAAAAAATTGTATATAAGGTTGTCTATTTAATTAAATAATAAAAAATATATATTCGAAAGACTAGAATTGCCAAAGTTCTGTAGAAGTTTATATATTTCTGGTAAAAGTTCATTAAATTGAAAAATTAATAAACTCAAATAATTTCATATAAAGTTTTATACTAACAGATAATAACAATTATTAACAACAATGTTCTAATTTCTTTAAGGTTTAAAAAAATTTGAACTAAATTTCTTTTAGAAAAAAGGAGCAACCAGGGGTTCAGGGCAAAGTCCCCAACCAATCATGTAGATAATGGTCTCCACATCAGGCCTCCACAATGGTATCACTCCCACCATCCACCACATAGTCCAAGTGGTAGTGGGCCCGTCTCCATCACCGGCCTCATCTCCCATTGGAAATGTTCTAAAGAAGATGAGTGAGTCATGCGTTCCATAAAGTTGTTGAGAGGAATAGGTAAAACAGCTTACTTTTTGGAATAATTAGGTCAGTTTTGTCATGGACATAAACTGATGGGCAGACCTGAGGATTTTGTTCTAGAACCTGGGATGTTAAAATGACTTCAATTTAAGGTTTCTGATTTTCGTCAGGCATGGTATTGAGTTTTGCTTTATATTTTATGCATACAAAAAGTTCAAAACATTAGTTAACATGAGTTTTGACCACTAGTTACCATGTTGGATTTCTCATAATTAAAGAAAATGTATGAAAAGATAAAAAATAGAACTTGGACCATGTTGGATTTCTCATAATTAAAGAAAATGTATGAAAAGATAAAGAATAGAACTTGGAAGTGGGATACGAGGCAAACATAGAACACCCTGAACGTATCTAGTATCTACTATTATACGTACAAGACCTAATCATTAAATATCAAACACCATAAACAGGAAACTATGATAATATTCATGTGTAAACCTGCATAAATTTATCGGTACCAGCAACACAAAAAAAAAGAAAAGTTATAATAACCATTTACCTATGCATCATAAGCATTTATGTTGTTTTCCGACATATAATGTGCAACATATACCAAGTTGGCATTCCAAGAGTTACACCCAAATTACAATTCCTCCAAGAGGACTATATTGTATTTGTATCACAAAATACACAAGTTTCGTTAATCAATCTATCTATATGAAGTATGAACTAAAAGTTCCAGAAAACAAGCTGTGTTAAACTCCCATGTCCACATGCTTTAGTAAGCACACCAATCATCAATACATCATAATCATGGGCATAGTGTCTAATTATGACAAGATGATATAAAGTCCACAAATGCATTTGCTGTTCCGTATGAGTCATTAGCTATTAAAATGAAACGTCATCTCTAATAGGTATCCAGTAAAGTTAGATGAAGATCCGAAAATGCATTGGTTGTTCTGTTGAGTCATCAGCCATTAAAATGAAACGTCAACTCTAAAAGGTATCCAGTAAACTTAGACGAAGATATTACCCATTTATCGTCTAACCTAGGATGTATGCAGAAAGATAAACACCATAGCTGAAGTGGCAGCTAAAACTGTAACCAAACATAAAAACCTACGAGAAGGCAAATTCAATTGAGCAATTTAAAGCTCGACTGCAGGTCAAAGTGATCAAAACACCACAAAGCTTATATTCTTATACACTTAAAGCTTTTACCTATGGTTTTGCCGTCAATAATATTCATATCTTATGGACTTGTGTATGATCATTCCACACCGTTGTGTGCCTCATCAGTTTAATGAATTCCAAAAGTTCATCTTATCCCATATTAGAATATCGCGCTATCATACACCAATTAAAGGAAAACAGCAGTAAGCATCAATAAAGATCCTGGAAACCCAATCTGTTCATTCATATGAGTTAAAGATAGCTTCTATATATTAAAAGCCTACAATTAACACTCATCTTGCAATGCTCCATGCCATTAGAAGCAGGCTACCACTAACATCTTCCAAATCCACAAACACATAGCTTAGCTTTGGGGAAATCACACCACTCCTAACTCAATCCACAAAATCATGGTAATTTGCAGAAAACTTGTGTTCATGGACTTCACATATCTACTTTCTTAAACATAGATCATTGGCAAAATTAAGATTGAAGGATTCAAAATACCTCAAAACGAATGTTTTTATAAACAAGCTCCTCCACGTTGCTACCAACAGTAGGATGAGTAGTCACAACTTCACCCAGATGCAACTTATAAAGCGTCGTCGTTTTCCCAGCATTATCCAACCCAACAACGACGATCTTGTACTCCTTTGCAGGAAACATCATGAACCAAAACTTCGACATCAGAGCCCCCATATTCGTAGCCCTAAGATCCTAACACAAATAATGGAAAAACACAATATAAAACTCATATTTCTCAACAAAATCGTAACAACAAAATAAGATCGTGAGGTTAGAATCTTCAAACCTCGGATCGATTGATTCTGTAAACGAATGTGGTTCAAAATAAGAGCCCTAGCTTTTTGAAGAAACAAGATGATTGATCGAACGATCTAACAGTAGAAAAGTACTTGAGATTTGAAAGTTTCAACCATTGAAGGGGAAGAAGATTCTATCAAGTTTTGTGATTGAATGAATTTGCTTTTCAATTTATTTTGGGTTAGAAAGGAGCAAATTGCGATCCAGGAAAATGGTTACCCATTTTTTTTAAACACTTTTTTTTAAAGTCTATAAAGTAAATTAAATTAGGACCGTTCACGAACCAAACCAAACCAAACCAAACCGAAGCGAACACAGCTCTGCTCGAACGCGGTTCAATTTCAAACTGGGCAGCTCGGTTCGGTTCGAATTTGTAAATTCGAGTGCAAACTTCATGCTCGAACTTGGTTTAGTTTTAACCGAGCGCTCGGTTTTGCTAGGTTTCATGTTACAATTTAAAATAAAACTAATAACTCAGAGTTTCAACTTTCAAGTTCCAACCTAATATTAACAAAATAACAAATAAAACATACAAAATAAGTTCAACAAAACATATTTCTAAGACTAATAAAGATTTAACTCAAACTTTAATCAATCACCATAAAACCCAAGCCCACAACCTCTCCGATCATTTCGACGTCCATCGTACCGGCTTTTGTTCTTTGATCATCGACATCCAACAAGCTTGCCTTTACACTAATCAACCTAATTCAAGGTTCAAAGAAACATCAAGTTGATTTAAATGATAAACAAATATCAATTTGTAAAGGTCATTAACAAAACAAACAGCTCTACTTTTGATAAACAAACATAAACACACGTGATACGTAAAACATTAAAAATAACAAATAAGTCAATCTAAAACCCGCATGTTGCAACGGGCCATTAAACGGGAAAAAAATGCGTAATAACGTTGAACCACACGCGCACCTTAAGACGTGTTAACTCTTAAAATTTAGAACAAAATGCAAATTGAAAAGTTTGCAAAAATTGAAAACTATAGGAGACCAAAGTTGAAAGTAAAAAATTACAAGGGTTAAATTGTTAAATATGTAAAATTATTGATTTTAGAATAAAAAAATAAAAAGTTAGATGATTGTACTTTATGCTTAATAACATATACATACAACTTGGTAATTAAAATATATATATAATTTGTACGGGTCATTAGAGAAACAAACAACTTTTACTGATGAAACAAAAAAACTCTATTTTTTTATCCCAAACTCATATATTGGTTCATATTAAAAAAATATAAATATGTAAATATAGAAATACCTTTTTCTTGTGTTAGTTGTTATACTCGTTAGGAACCAACATATCAAATTTTAATTTTTCTTATTCTTTTGCAGATTGTATGCATAAAAAAACTACACATTTAGTACATAAAGTGTAAACATTATAAAAGAACTAAAAATATGAATATTAACTTACTTCTAATGTTTTTATGATTGTTTTTTAAGATGGATCTTAACCAATCACCTCCACAAACGAGAAATTCCACCATATTCTTTGATAGAGAGTTTCGATAATCGTCTAATATACGTCCCCCGGCGCTAAAGGCTGATTCGAAAGCCACTGTTTTGATCAGAATGCCAAAACTGTCTTTTGTCATCTTACTTAAAATAGAAAACTTGGTTGGATATTGACTCCATCATTTTAACAAATCAAACTGGGACTCTAAACAAGTATAATTAGGCTCTACTAAGTCCACCTCAAGTTTAGTTTTGTGTACATTTTCAATGGGCCTAGACTTCAGGAAAGCAATAAAATCATCTCCATGTCCAGCTTGATTGTTAGAAGATGTTGAGGCCGTTGAACTATTTGTGGTAGCCTTGGATGCATTAAACGAGTTGAGATGCTTTTGAAAAATGGATTTTACTAGTCATATCTTTTACACGTCAATCACATTTATCTTTTGAATACAACCTCTCAAAAATCCACTCAACTGACATCAACTTAAAACGAGAATCTAAAATAGATGCAATAGGCATAAGTACTCTAATCCCCCTTAATATTTCTCAAAAATTTTATACATAGGTATACTCATCTAGCTAAGAAAGTATCATATGATATAAAAACATTATTTATCTCTTTCTTCACTTTGTATATCTCAGTATGAAACAAATTTGAAGATGGGTATGATGTACTCGAAAACAAATTAGTAGCTTTCAAAAAAACTTCAAATAGCTTAAAAACCCTTCATGCTTAAGACCATTCATCATTTGTGGGGGACCATATAAAGTTAAAATCTCTTAATGCATAACTGTTAGATCTAGTCTCAATAGGTCTAGATCATTGTATAGACTTAGAACTTTAATCATCTTTTGTATAGACTCTTGTACATCATTATCTTAATGTATGCTTTATATATAGGTTAACCCAATAACTATGTTGATTTATATGTGTGATTGCAGGTATTACATCATACTTAGTCAATTTTGTAAATTGACTAAGTGTAAGACACAACTAAGGATGAACATTTTGTTCTTTCAGAGATACTCTACTGCGGATGAACAACATGCTGCTGATGAAGTCTTTCAATTGACAAGATTCCTACGGAAGGCAAAACTTCTACAGAAGACCAAAGATCTATGGAAGACCAACACTTGCATGTACTTCACTAAGTACATTGATGTGCTCCAAATTATACATAAAAATCCTATCAAAATGTGACATACGTCACCAAAAGGTCTGTCAATTAACGTGGACTCCATTAACTTCTCTTTGCTTGTTCATTCCTCATCTTTATTAACTCCTTGTGTGGATATCATGCTTGCTTTATCATCGTTGTGCTTGCGCTTTCATTGTGAATGTGTGCTATCTTTAAAAACTTTTACAACTTTCGTCGTCGTTACCGCTAAATATATCATTTTTATATAAAATTAACGTCACTAATAAAACCATTTTTAAGTTATAAATATCATTAAATACATTTTTATAATTAATATAATTAACCTAATAAAGTCGTTTTTCAACCGAAACAAATTTGAGAAACTCGGGGGTTAAGTGCGGGGACTAAAACTGACATTTTGCAAACTTGGGATGGGTATAAAAACCCCATTTCCAGCCCTAGAATCATTATCTCCTTCTTCATCTTCTTCACTTCTTCTTCTTCACTTTTCATCTTCATCCTTGCACCAAAACCGACCCATTTAGTCTCGTTTTCATCGTCTAGACTTCATCTACAAACGAATCTACTCCATTCTAGCAGGTAGATGACTTTGGTTGTCCCTTTTCTTGCTTATTCACCGCTGTCCAAACTAGGGTTTCGGGTGTTCGGGTTCAACCCGAACACATGAGGTCGTGTGGGTGCGTGTGAGGTCTTTCTACGTGTGCTTCATGTTTGTGTATGTTTGTAGTGTGGTTCTGGAAGTCCTTGTTGTGTAAAACTCGTGCTCGGAGCAGCCGGAGGCTGCTCAGCCCCTTCAACAGTCGTGATTCTGCTGTTCAGGCGACTGGGTCTGTCATGCGATTGAGTCGTGCGACTGGGTGAGTCGTGCGACTGAATCATGCGTCTGAGTCAATCGTGCGACTGAGTGGTGCGACTGGGAGTGTCGTGCGACTGAGTCGTGCGACTGTGTGTATGTGTGCGATTGAGTCATGCGAGCAAATGAATGTGTGCGATTGAGTCAGGCGACCGAATGAATGTATGTGATTATGCGTGTATCGCACGACTGGAGTCCAATCGCACGAATGAAGGTTCAATCGTACGAATGTAGCTGATTCGTACGAATGAAGGTTGATTCGTGCGTATGGAGGTTGAGTCGTGCGATTGGGTGTTATGTGGTACGACTGAATGCCAGTCATACGAATGAAGGTTCAATCGTACAAATGAAGCTGATTCACACGATTGAGGGTTGATTCGTGCGAATGGAGTGTTGAGTTGTGCGTCTGGTCCTGTCGTGCGACTGAAGTTGCTGTGTGTGATTTCCTTTCTTGTGTGTATGTCGTGTGATGTTAAGGTGACATCGACACGGTTGCCATTACTAATGACAATTTTAGAATCAACATAATCAAACATACTAATGTTATTCCAAATTAATTTAACTTAACATTTTACAAGTACCAATAACTGATTTGTAACTACTAATGTTTACCAAATACTTCTTTAATAACAATGAAACTTTTACTCAAATATCATCAGCAATGGCGACAATGTTTAGTACTTGGATCTACATAAGATCTAGTACGTGTGTCTTTTTGTGTGTGTTACACGCGACCCAACCGATACAACCCGAATCAATCGAACATTATTATACGCTTTATACATATCATTAATGCTTAACAATAATTGTCAATAGGTGTTTGACCGTTCATTACATACTACATTTGGATACTTTGATCATACATACTTACCACCTAACAAGTGAGTTTCGTGGCCCCTTTTTACGCTTACGATATTTCAATCATTTTCAACTTGGGGGAAAAGTATGCTCACCCATTTTCAATGCTGTACAATTTACATACAATTTACATACAATTTACATACTTGGAATCAACGTAATACTGTTTTGCAAGTACTTATCTGATACATGCTTGGGTCTGCTGCGTGGTTCTTTCTTTGCAACTATTCAATTCCAGTATTGGAACCGACGAATAGGTATTGGTAGTACTACTGGGTTGGCACCCCCACCCTTGTTCGTTGGTATACTAGTTAGTACCATTAGTGGCCAGGAACGGGCCCTTGGGTGAATATATTCCGACAATATCTTTGTGTACGTCGCTAGGTTTGGTTGCAAAGCTCATTGTCATGTGATTTTACTTACTTATAACTGTATGCACGGTATTCCACATCGCTTACTATACAACATCACTTACTTATTTACTATTTAAACCTGCGAGCTCACCAACAATTTTGTTGACCATTTTGAGCATATCTTTTCAGGTGATCATGCAAATTGAGGATCTAGGTGTGCTGCCTTAGTGGAGACCCTAGGATGCATTTTTGAGACTAAACATATTTGACAAACAATTATTTTGAACAATGTTGTAGTCTGATTAAACAATTACATTCTTTTGATACTTGTTCCCGGGTTGTGGGAATTTACATTACAATGTTATCATCTTTGTCTATGTGAATCATTTAACATGTTTATGCTTATGGCTATGTTGTCGTGAATATTGACTAAAAACGACACAAGTCCCCTTGTTGTCGGGTGTCGTCATGACACGCTTGTCATCATTTATTATATTGCATCTCTATCGCTTACCATGTGTTATGACGATCCCGATCTCGTTACATCCCCGTGTTTTTGCTTTTAGCGGGTGTGTGACAGATTGATATCAGAGCCATTGGTTATAGAGAATTAGGCAATACGCTTGACCTAGACTATAACCTAGGAACCTTCATGTAGATTTGCATGCTAGGATTTGTATGCATATTATATCTCGTGTATGTGTTCCTCGTTACTTGATTCGTTCATCTATCTGTTATGTGATCTTTCACCCTATGAGAGAGCCCTTGTGCTCACTCTTTTATGGGATGCTTCTATTGGATCTTCCGTTCCCTCTGCGCGCCGAGTTGGCTTATCAAATCCGGGTATTAAACCCGAAGAGATCTTCACAGATCATGCTATTGCGCTTGACCTCGGACATTGAGATTAACCCTGAGGAGGTTATGTCTGAAACCTTGAAAGAGGAGGAGATAGACAACCTCCGCTAGACTAAACGTGATTATATACATGGATTACAATTGATATGATGGACTATTGTTGAGACATTACCAATTCATGGTGTGAGAACCACACGACTTGCATGCGATGTGTGGTGACAATAAGTGTGATATTAACTTGGAATACTGGACTTGATAAGTGTTATGGATAATACACTTTGAAATGATTTAAGCTTACGTGTTTACTACTTCTATGATTAGAAAATGCCGCCTCGAAGAGTTACCCGCTACAACAGTGGCGGGAGTGAAGCCCCAAGGGGCAGAGGCAGAGGCAGAGGTAGAGCACCAAGAACAAATCATGGTCCTACCAGTAACAATCAGGAAACAGGAAACTATGAGATGGCAGCTCTGATCGCTCAACAGTTGGCCGCACTGATTCCTACTATCGTGGCCCAAGTGAGCGATGCACTCCAGCAACACCACCCCCACGGGGATGGTGGCAATGATAATGAGGATAATGGAGAGAGAGGTCATGTAAGGCCCTGTTCCCGGGATGCTTACAGTTGGTCATTCATCGCACATAAAACATATATTTATATTGTCTCATAAAAACATTGCAGCGGAAACATTCAAAAACGACATCTCATTTCATTATAAACACTTTTGCCCAATAATACATCATTATCCGATTACAAAATACATGTTTGCATTATAACACAAAAGCTTTATAAATGGATGCCATACCAAAAGAGCCGAGTAGCCTTGCCGTGCCATCCTCAGAAACCATTACCTGCCAACTAGAAAACATAATAAAAGTCAGCGTTGCTGAGTGAGTTCTAGTTTTATTATAAAACATACTTTATTTTCATATAAAACTATTCGTTACTTTTGCATGATCACACATCATACGTACACATAGATAATATCATTATTATCTTCTTCATTCATTCATTCGTTCATTCATTCCATATAACTTTACTTGCGCATCGGACATCATCCGTACCAATACCATATGCTACACCCCGATCAGTCTTAGCTACCGGGCCGAAGTCAATAAATGAACAGCTAAACGTATGCCACGGTACTAGGAGTGACCATCCGTCATAGCTACTGGGCCGAAGTCAATAAATGAACAGCTAAACGTATGCCACAGTACTAGGGGTAAGCGGTAGAGGTTCTACATTAATGGTCAATCACAAAGAAGGACCCGTTATCCGATGCATGCAAGACGTTTCATTTCTTTCCACTTTACGTTACATAATACTTCATCTCATTCATCATAATACGTAAAGCCATAGGAAAGATAATATACATCATACTAATGAACATCAACACGCATCAGCATCACATCACACAGGGCAACATCATACATACATAACATGCATAAACATACAACATCATCATCACGCCCTACATGCTTCTAAGGCCATAACAGTTATCTTGCGTGCTCTTACGGGAACCTTTACGTCCAAACTTACATCTGCACTTTCCCCCGAAAGCCAGAAGTCTAACTACACCTTCTTTCGGGTGCTACAGCTCTATTCGTGCGTATGGGCACCCTTCAGTCGCATGGCCTTCATGCGACAGAACATCATGCAATTGGACTCAAGTGGATGAACATCTATGTGAATGAGCATCCAGTCGTGCGTATGGACCTTATGCGGATGGGACTAATGCGAATGAGCACCTATGCGACTACTCTAATGCGAATGAACTCATGCGACTAAGCACTTATGCGACTGAACCCTCAGTCGTATGACCTCCCACGCGACTGGACTCCCAGTCGTGCGACTGAAGCCTTAGTCGTGCGATTGAACCCTCAATCATGCGAATGAATCCCAATCGTGCGAATGACCCTCAATCGCCCCTCATTCGGCCGTATGGCCTCCATTCGGTCGCCTAGCCCTAGCTGATGCAGAATGGAGTTCATCCCGAACCCAATCTGCCATTTTCGACCTCCAAGCTCATCCAAACCCACTCTAAGCCTAAATTAACCCTCCTGGACCTTAGGAATGCATACCTTAACACCATACAAGCACACACAAGCCCAGAAACATACTCTAAACACATCACACACATCACACCCAAATGGGTCAAACACACACACATACAAAAACGGGTTTTTGATGCTTTCCAGCCCCAAAATCGGTTGAAAACAAGTAAAAATGGGGTCCTATAACTCACACAATCGAGCACAACGTCAAGGGCTTCGATTTGGCTTGCCACACGACGAGTTTGGACACCCGAATCACCCGAAACACCCTTTTTTCTCTTTTTCTCCTCTTTTCTCTCTTCTCTTCTTTGTGGGCTGAATTGTGGGGGGTAGTGGGGAGGGTTGGCTGCCCTCACCCTACAAATATTACCATATTTCCCAACTTTTCTTCGTTGGCGAGTTTGGTCCCTCGACTTTGAACTTTATTTCTTTTTCTTTCTTCGCCGGCTTCAAAACAATAAATATCCGGGTGTTACAAGTCCACCCCCCTTAAATAGGTTTCGTCCCCGAAACCTGTTATTCTTCGAACAAACGTGGATAATGCTGTCTCATTTCTTCCTCAGTCTCCCACATTGACTCGGATCCCTTCCTGTGCTTCCACTGTACACGCACAAGAGGAACCACTTTATTCCTTAGTCTTTTCTCCTTTCGGTCGATGATTGCCACTGGTTGCTCCACATAATTGAGCCGTTCATCTACTTCGCTATCTTCCAATGGGACAATCATATCTTCATCTGCTAAGCACTTCCTTAGATGATATACATCGAATGTCGGGTGAATTCCACTTAACTTATTCGGTAACTCCAATCTATAGGCAACCTCTCCTACTCGAGCAATGATTCGGAAAGGGCCTATATACCTTGGGCTCAACTTGCCCCGCTTTCGGAAGCGAATGATACCCTTCCAAGGTGAGACCTTCAACATAACCCGGTCACCCACCTGGAACTCAATCGGCCTGCGTCGTTTATCAGCATACGACTTCTGTCTGTCTTTGGCTGCCTTCATGAAGGCTTTAATCTTCTCAAGCTTCTCAGTCGTAGCCTCGATTACCTCGACGCTCCCCAATTCCTTCTGACCAATGTCACCCCAACAAACAGGTGTTCTGCATCTCCTACCATATAGCATCTCATATGGAGGCATACCAATGCTAGCATGATAACTGTTGTTGTATGAGAATTCGGCTAACGGTAGGTGGTCATCCCAACTTCCACCAAAATCAATCACACATGCCTGAAGCATGTCTTCCAGCGTCTGAATGGTCCTTTCTGACTGACCATCAGTCTGAGGATGATAAGCCGTGCTAATATGTAACCTCGTCCCCATAGCGTCGTGGAACTTCTTCCAAAATTTAGATGTAAACCGGGTGTCGCGATCCGACACAATAGACACCGGCACACCATGACGAGTTACAATTTCCTTGATGAACAGATCAGCTAACCTCTCTGATGAATATGTCTCACGGATCGGTAGGAAGTGAGCACTCTTCGTCAAGAGATCAACTATCACCATATGGCATCATACCCTTTCGGGGTATGCGGCAGCTTTGTAATGAAATCCATGGTGATGTGCTCCCACTTCCATTCCGTTATATCTAGAGGTTGTATCTTCCCATACGGCTTTTGGTGCTCGGCCTTCACCTGTAAGCAAGCAAGACACTTACTCACATACTCCACCACATCGTGCTTCATACCCGGCCACCAATAATCTTTCTTCATATCATGGTACATCTTCGTGGCACCTGGATGAATGGAGTATCGAGTCTTGTGAGCTTCATCCATAATCTTCACACGTAGACCCCCAAAACGGGGAATCCACACACGATCGAACCGGGTTCTAACACCGAGCGTGTTTTCACCCAATTCTCCACGACCAAACCTCTCATTCTTTCAGAGTTAAGATGATCTTCTTTCAATGCCTCATCTTGAAACTCTTTGACCTGCTTCATTACGTCAGAGGTCATGATCAGCTGGTACGCTTTCACCTGAATCGGCTCGGGCCTCTCTTTCCGGCTAAGGGCATCAGCCACCACATTGGCCTTGCCCGGATGGTAGTGGATTTCACAGTCATAATCCTTTATAAGTTCCAACCACCACCTCTGCCTCATGTTCAGATCCTTCTGCTCGAAGAAGTACTTCAGACTCTTGTGGTTAGTGAATATGGTGCACTTCGTCCCGTAGAGGTAGTGCATCCAAATCTTTAATGCAAAGACCACAGCTGCCAGCTCCAAGTCGTGAGTAGGATAATTGACCTCATGAACCTTCAACTGTTGGGATGCATAGGCTATAACCTTTCCTCTCTGCATTAACACGCACCCCAACCCCGAGTAAGAAGCATCGGAATAAACCACCAGATCTTCACTTCCATCGGGTAAGGACAGGACTGGAGCTTGAGTCAACCTCGCCTTCAGTTCCTCGAACGCCTTCTCTTGAGCCTGACCCCATACAAACTTTACATCTTTTCAGGTCAACTTAGTCAGTGGAGAAGCAATCTTAGAGAAGTCTTGGATAAATCTTCTATAGTAGCCCGCCAAACCCAAGAAGCTATGGATCTCGGATGGCGTCTTCGGTGACTTCCATTGCATAACCGCCTCCACTTTTGCCGGGTCCACCATTATCCCGTCAGGATTCACCACATGACCCAAAAACTGAACTTCGCGCAACCAAAATGCGCACTTGGAGAATTTAGCATACAACCTCTCCCTTCTCAACGTCTCCAGAACCTCCCGAATGTGATCGGCGTGCTCTGCTTCGCTCCTCGACTAAATCAGGATATCATCAATAAAAACGATCACTGATTTATCCAACATAGGCCGACACACACGGTTCATCAAATCCATAAAAGCAGCTGGTGCGTTGGTCAAGCCAAAAGACATGACAAGAAACTCGTAGTGACCATAGCGCGTACGGAAAGCTGTTTTAGGAATATCTTGCTCCTTCACCTTCAACTGATGATAACCAGATCGAAGATCTATTCTCGAAAACCAACTGGCACCCTGAAGCTGATCGAACAAATCATCTATCCTCGGTAAGGGGTATCGGTTCTTCACTGTCAACTTGTTCAGCTCGCGGTAGTCGATGCACATCCTCATACTACCGTCCTTCTTCTTTACAAACAGGACCAGAGCACCCCAAGGAGAGATACTCGGTCTAATGAACCCCTTATCAAGCAGCTCTTGCAACTGCTCCATCAACTCTTTCATCTCGGTCGGAGCCAACCGATACGGTGCCTTGGCGACAGGTTGGGCACCCGGTATCAGATCAATCTGAATTTCAATCTCTCGGTCAGGTGGCACTCCTGATAAATCTTCTGGGAACACGTCTGGAAAATCACGCACAACCGGTACATCGGCTAGTTGTGGTGTTGGCGTATCCACATCCTTTACATAGGCTAAGTAAGCACTACATCCACGCCTCATACACTTTCCCGCCACTGCCAACGAGATCACCCTCGGAATCGTAGTAACCCGATCACCATAAACTGTCACTGAACTACCGTCAGGCGCCGACAACCGAATCATCTTCTTACGACATACAATGTTTGCCTCGTAGTCCGCTAACCAATCCATCCCGAGAACCAAATCAAAACCACCTAAGGCCATCACGAACGGTCTAACCGGAAACTTATGACCCTCAAGTTCCACATCACAGTTCTCTATCATCTCAGAAATCCTGTAGACTTACCTATGGCAGTTTCTACATCAAAGGGCGCATCAACACGTCTACTACTAACAGGCAGCTTAGCACAGAAAGCAGCAGAAATAAAACTCTTACTAGCACCAGAATCAAATAACACAGAAGCTAAAGTTTGGTTCACTAGAAAAGTACCGGACACAACGTCAGGGTCCATCCTAGCCTCCTCCTGTGTCATGGTAAATGCCCTGGCGCTCGCCCTCGGTCCATCACCTCCCGTCCTCTTCGCCCCTGAACTCTCAGCCCTCGGCTTCTTACAATCCCTGCTCATATGACCAGTTTCCCCACAGTTAAAACACTTGCCCGACAGGCAATCCTTCGCCATATGCCCTGTCTTCCCACACTTGAAGCACACATTCAAACCCAGCCTACATTCTCCCGCATGCTCCTTTCCACACTTACCACACCTCCTTGATCCCGCTCCCGGTGTGGCCACGCGACGGTCATCCACCCGTGCCTTTTTGTTACCCGTCGAGGCATCACCCCGACCAAACCTCTTCCCGTTCCAGTTTCGATCACCACCACCCTTACTATTCGCTTCAACCACCACCACTTCCCTCTCATCATAAAGTCTTCCGGCCAAAACGACCGCCGACCTAAACGTACTCGGCCGGGCGGCGATCATATGCCGGCGAACATCCACCGGTAAACCCTGAATGTACCTCTTGATCTTCCGAGAAAGAGGCGTCACCTGATCCGGCACCAACCGTGCCATCTCGTTGAACTTGGTAGTGTATTGCTGGTGTGTCATGGATCCCGCCTCCAGCTGCAGGAACTCCCTCTCAATCTTATCCATATCCCTGTGAGGACAGAACTCCTCAATCATCATTTTCTTCAATTCGGGCCACCTCATTCTCCCGATTGCCCGATTACCCTCCGCTTGGACAATGTTGTCCCACCAGCATAGTGTCGAGTCCACAAATGAATGGGTGGCAAACTTTACTTTTTGATCTTCCCGGCACTCGCTGATGTCGAGAACAGCCTCCATTTATCTCACCCATCGGTGAGCAGCGGCAGCATTGCCATTACCGTCAAAAGTAGGGGGCTTGAATCTCATAAACACCCCGTAGTTACAGCCTCGTGCCACTTCTCGCACAGGCTCCTCTTCCTCTTCCTCCTCATTATCGGAGAAAATCATTTCAGACTCCGGTTGCTCCCCCGAGGCCCTATTTCTCTCCTTCCTTCACAGCTTTGATGACTTCGGTCACCACAGACGGTAAGTTGTCTGCATGACCTGATGTACTTCCTCAACAACAGCCTCTTTTACTGAGGCCCTCAAGTTTGCACTCTCATCCGGATGAGGAGTCTCAGGTTCTGCAGGAACCTCTTTCTCAGCTCTAGGCTTTCCTCTTTTAGGTCGCGGTTCCGCATCAGGACCACCACGGCCTCCACCCCTAGAAGCTCTAGAAGATCTACCACCAGCCATTCTCTATCACACTGTAAGATTCAAACACCAACACGGTCATTCAAGGAAACAACTCAGTTTATGTCAAGTATAGTAAGTCCTTAATTACAGTGGCCAGTTGTGATTAGCCACTTACTTTACTCTTCATACCCCAAGTATTACCTGTCCTGACTACATCAGTATTTAAACCTACATACAACACATAACATATACCATGCGCGCATAAAACCGGTTAACTTTAAGAAAATATCTGATGGCACGCAGCTACTCAGTTTGGCATCCCATTCCTCTTTTGTCCCATTTTCAGTTTAAGTTAAGGTTTATTTTGAAAATTTACCCATTTCACTTAAACTTTGGCTCTGATACCAACTTGTAAGGCCCCGTTCCCGGGACGCTTATAGTTGGTCATTCATCGCACATAAAACATATATTTATATTTGTCTCATAAAAACATTGCAGCGGAAACATTAAAAAACGACATCTCATTTCATTATAAACACTTTTGCCTAATAATACATCATTATATCCGATTACAAAATACATGTTTGCATTATAACACAAAAGCTTTATAAATGGATGCCATCCCAAAAGAGCCGAGTAGTCTTGCCGTGCCATCCTCAGCAACCATTACCTGCCAACTGAAAAACATAATAAAAGTCAGCGTTGCTGAGTGAGTTCTAGTTTTATTATAAAACATACTTTATTTTCATATAAAACTATTCGTTACTTTTGCATGATCACACATCATACGTACACATAGATAATATCATTATTATCTTCTTCATTCATTCATTCATTCGTTCATTCATTCCATATAACTTTACTTGCGCATCAGACATCATCCGTACCAATACCATATGCTACACCCCGATCAGTCTTAGCTACCGGGCCGAAGTCAATAAATGAACAGCTAAACGTATGCCACGGTACTAGGAGTGACCATCAGTCATAGCTACTGGGCCGAAGTCAATAAATGAACAGCTAAACGTATGCCACAGTACTAGGGGTAAGCGGTAGAGGTTCTACATTAATGGTCAATCACAAAGAAGGACCCGTTATCCGATGCATGCAAGACGTTTCATTTCTTTCCACTTTACGTTACATAATACTTCATCTCATTCATCATAATACGTAAAGCCATAGGAAAGATAATATACATCATACTAATGAACATCAACACGCATCAGCATCACATCACACAGGGCAACATCATACATACATAACATGCATAAACATACAACATCATCATCACGCCCTACATGCTTCTAAGGCCATAACAGTTATCTTGCGTGCTCTTACGGGAACCTTTACGTCCAAACTTACATCTGCACTTTCCCCCGAAAGCCAGAAGTCTAACTACACCTTCTTACGGGTGCTACAGCTCTATTCGTGCGTATGGGCACCCTTCAGTCGCATGGCCTTCATGCGACTGAACATCATGCGATTGGACTCAAGCGGATGAACATCTATGCGAATGAGCATCCAGTCGTGCGTATGGACCTTATGCGGATGGGACTAATGCGAATGAGCACCTATGCGACTACTCTAATGCGAATGAACTCATGCGACTAAGCACTTATGCGACTGAACCCTCAGTCGTATGACCTCCCACGCGACTGGACTCCCAGTCGTGCGACTGAAGCCTTAGTCGTGCGATTGAACCCTCAATCGTGTGAATGAATCCCAATCGTGCGAATGACCCTCAATCGCCCCTCATTCGGCCGTATGGCCTCCATTCGGTCGCCTAGCCCTAGCTGATGCAGAATGGAGTTCATCCCGAACCCAATCTGCCATTTTCGGCCTCCAAGCTCATCCAAACCCACTCTAAGCCTAAATTAACCCTCCTGGACCTTAGGAATGCATACCTTAACACCATACAAGCACACACAAGCCCGGAAACATACTCTAAACACATCACACACATCACACCCAAATGGGTCAAACACACACACATACAAAAACGGATT
The DNA here is from genome assembly GCA_025215565.1 of Flaveria ramosissima. Classification (NCBI taxonomy): domain Eukaryota; kingdom Viridiplantae; phylum Streptophyta; class Magnoliopsida; order Asterales; family Asteraceae; genus Flaveria; species Flaveria ramosissima. Next base: position 82,004,495 of record CM046040.1, read on the forward strand.
TTTGATGCTTTCCAGCCCCAAAATCGGTTGAAAACAAGTAAAAGTGGGGTCCTAGAACTCACACAATCGAGCACAACGTCAAGGGCTTCGATTTGGCTTGCCACACGACGAGTTTGGACACCCGAATCACCCGAAACACCCCTTTTTCTATTTTTCTTCTCTTTTCTCTCTTCTCCTCTTTGTGGGCTGAATTGTGGGGGGTAGTGGGGAGGGTCGGCTGCCCTCACCCTACAAATATCACCACATTTCCCAACTTTTCTTCGTTGGCGAGTTTGGTCCCTCGACTTTGAACTTTATTTCTTTTTCTTTCTTCGCCGGCTTCAAAATAATAAATATCCGGGTGTTACAGGTCAAGGTGGGATCGAAACTGAAGTGGGAAATGGAAACCTGACTGGAAACGAAAGCAATCAGGAGACCAGGAATGGTGGAACATCCGGTATTGAGACTGGGGTTGTTAATACTAGACGGGGGTGTTCATACAAGGAGTTTGTGGCCTGCAAACCGAGATAATTCGATGGGAAAGGTGGGGCGATAGCCCTAACCAGATGGCTTGAGAAGATGGAGGCAATGATTGACATCAGTGAGTGCCACGACAGCCAGAGAATCAAATATGCCACATGTTCACTACAGGGCAAGGCCCTAACCTGGTGGAACACCCAGGTTCAAGCTAGAGGAAGAGATTCAACGATGCAAATGTCATAGGATGAATTCAAGGCATTGATCACCGAGGAATACTGCCCCCTCAATGAGATGAAGAAACTGGAGCATGAATTCTGGAATCATGCTATGGTGGGGGCTGGGCATGCAGCTTATACTGACCGTTTTCTTGAGCTGGCAAGATTGGTTCCGCATTTGATCACTCCGGAATCAAAGAGAATCGAGAGGTATATTTGGGGACTTGCGCCTCAAATTCGGGCGATGGTTACTGTAGCTGCTCCTCCTACTATCCAGAGCGCAATTCTGAAGGCTGGCGCTCTAACTGATGAAATGGTGAGAACGGGGGTTTTGGGTAGAGGAGCAGAGAAAAGGAAGGATGTTGGGGAAACGAGCCGGTCGAGTGCCGGGAAGTTTGACAAGAGGGCCAAGACGACCATAAATTTTATGGCCGTGACTCGGGGCAAAAGAGAATATGTGGGGCCGCACCCTAAATGCGACAGGTGCAACTATCATCATTCCCCAGGAATGCAGTGCCGGGTATGCGCAAACTGTAGACGCCCGGGGCATTTGGCGAGAGACTGCAGAACAGCGCCGAATCTTGTGGCACCAATCAACGCGGTAAACCCTGCCGGGAATGCCAGGGTCTGTTATGAGTGCGGAGGCCCTGATCACTATAGAAACATGTGCCCCAGGCTGAATCGGGCACCGGGTCAACAAGGAAACAACCAGCAGCAAGTGATGGCTATAGCTGGAAATCAAGGCCCGACAAATCAAGGGAATGCAGCTCGGGGACGTGCGTTCGTCATTGGAGCCAATGATGCCCGTCAGGACCCGAATGTTGTCACGGGTACGCACTTACACATTCATCACTTCGCATCTATATTATTTGATACTGGAGCAGTCAATAGCTTTATATCTTCTGAGTTTGTGCAATTGCTTGATTTGAGTCCTAGTAGGCTAGAAACTAGCTACTCTGTAGAAATGGCCAATGGTAGGGTTGTTCAGGCCAATGAGATTGTTAGGAAGTGCTCGATAATATTGGAGGACCATGCCTTCGATATAGACTTGATACCCTTTAAGCTAGGAAGTTTCGACGTGATTGTGGGTATGGATTGGTTGTCGCAAAACGGAGCAGAGATTGTCTGTCGGGACAAAATAGTACGAATCCCCATGTCAAACGGGGAGGTACTCAAGATTCAAGGAGAACGACCGGGAAGGAACTTAAATCTTATCTCTTGCATGAAAGCACGTCGAAGTTTACGAAAGCAGTGCTACGCTTTTCTGGCTCATGTGGTAGAAAAGAAGGACGAAGAGAGGAAAATAGTAGATATACCAGTGGTATGGGACTACCCAGATGTATTTCCTAATGACGTGTCTAGTTTGCCTCCTCCACGACAGGTGGAATTTCGTATAGCATTGGTTCCTGGAGCTACACCGGTAGCAAAGACGCCATATCGTTTAGCACCATCTGAGATGCAAGAGTTATCTAGTCAGTTACAGGAACTACTGGAGAAGGGTTTTATTCGACCGAGTCATTCACCGTGGGGAGCACCGGTATTATTTGTCAAAAAGAAGGATGGGTCGTTCCGCATGTGCATTTATTACCGTGAGTTGAACAAGTTAACCGTGAAGAATCGATATCCTCTCTCATGGATCAACGATCTGTTTGATCAGCTGCAAGGAGCTTCGTATTTCTCAAAGATCGACCTTCGTTCTGGATATCATCAACTAAGGGTTTTCGAGGACGACATACCGAAGACAGCGTTTAGAACTCGTTATGGGCACTATGAGTTCTTGGTCATGCCGTTCGGGCTGACTAACGCACCAGCTGTGTTTATGGACCTAATGAATCGGGTGTGCAAACCTTACTTGGATAAGTTCGTGATCGTATTCATAGACGATATACTTATCTACTCCCGATCGAAAGAGGATCATGAAAAACACCTTCGGGCAATACTAGAACTGTTACGGGAAGAGAAACTTTTCGCCAAGTTCTCGAAGTGTGAATTTTGGTTGCGAGAGGTAAAGTTTTTGGGTCATGTGGTTAACGAGGATGGGATTCATGTAGATCCTGGCAAGATCGAAGCGGTGAAGAAATGGGATGCACCCCAGACGCCCTCAGAAATACGGCAATTCTTAGGATTGGCCGGTTACTATCGTCGCTTAATCGCGAATTTTTCAAAGATCTCGCAGCCATTAACCCTGCTTACTCAGAAAGACAAGAAGTTTGATTGGGGACATGCACAAGAACAAGCGTCCCAAACATTGAAAGAGAAGTTGTGTAACACACCCATATTGTCCCTCCCAGACGGATCTGATGATTTTGTGGTATACTGCGATGCGTCACATCAAGGATTGGGATGTGTGCTAATGCAGAAGGATAAGGTGATTGCCTATGCTTCGCGACAACTTAAGGTGCACGAAAGGAACTATACAACTCATGATCTCGAGTTGGGCGCTGTAGTATTTGCACTCAAGATTTGGAGGCATTACCTGTATGGAACCAAATGCATCATCTACACAGATCATAAGAGCCTCCAACATATCCTGGATCAGAAGGAACTTAACATGCGTCAGCGACGTTGGGTAGAGCTACTTAGTGACTACGATTGTGAAATTCGGTATCATCCAGGAAAAGCTAACGTTGTGGCTGATGCTTTAAGCCGCAAAGAACGCGTGAAACCACTACGTGCTCGAGCGTTGGATGATGGTATACAATACTTCATGGATCGTATATGGGTACCCAGATGGGGAGGTGTACGTACCTTAGTCATGGATGAAGCCCACAAGACGCGATATTCTATTCATCCTGGTGCAGACAAGATGTATCACGATCTCAAAGATCTGTACTGGTGGCCAGGCATGAAAAAAGACATTGCCATGTACGTCAGCAGATGCTTGACATGCTCAAAAGTTAAAGCTGAACATCAGAAACCATCGGGATTATTACAGCAACCTGAAATTCCCGAGTGGAAATGGGAGAATATAGCTATGGATTTCATTACCAAACTCCCTAGAACAAGCAGCGGGCATGACTCGATATGGGTCATAGTGGATCGAATGACGAAGTTAGCTCATTTCTTACCGATCCGAGAAGACTACAAAATGGATAAGTTGGCGAGATTGTACATCAAAGAGGTCGTGACAAGACACGAAGTGCCGGTGTCAATCATATCCGACCGGGACAGCCGATTTACTTCACGATTTTGGCAGACATTGCAGAAAGCGATGGGAACTCGATTAGATATGAGTACCGCCTATCACCCTCAGACAGATGGCCAAGGTGAACGAACTATACAGACGCTAGAAGACATGTTGAGGGCGTGTGTAATCGACTTTGGTGGTAGTTGGGATGCTCATCAACTATTGATCAAGTTCTCTTACAACAACAACTACCATACAAGTATTGGATGTGCTCCGTTCGAAGCGTTATATGGAAGAAAATGCAGATCACCCGTTTGTTGGGCCGAGATTGGTGAAAGTCAGTTAACAGGACCAGAGATCATTCAAGAAACAACCAACAAGATCTTTCAAATCAAGGATCGACTAAAAGCTGCTAGAGATCGCCAAAAGAGCTATGCCGACAACCGTCGGAAGCCTCTAGAATTCAACATTGGGGATCAGGTTTTACTTAAAGTCTACCTGTAAGGCCCCGTTCCCGGGACGCCTACAGTTGGTCATTCATCGCACTCAAAACATATAATTACATTTTCCTTTCTTAAATAGTTGCAGCGGAAACATTAAAAACATAATTTCATTCCATCAAAATACTTTTGCACATTAGTACAATCGTTCCTTTAACAATATCCTGTTACATTTATTACAAAAGCATTAAACATAATGGATGCCATCCAAAATACGCTGAGTAGCCGCCCCGTGCCATCCTATGCAACATACCTGCCAACTGGAAACACATCAAAGTCAGCATTGCTGAGTGAGTTCTAGTTTTATAATAAAACTTACTTTTCTTTCGTAAAACCGTTCTTTACTTTCTTTAATAAAAACATTCGTTACATACATGCGCTCATACATCATACGTACATACAGATAATATCATTATTATCTTCATCATTACATTCGTTACATTCATCCTTTATCATACATCATTATCCTTCACTTCTTTCTATATCCTGTCAAACTTTACCCTCTTCATGGCACACAGCCACGATTACTGAGGTCGAATGACAAGGATCCCATTTCGTACATTATTAGGATATTTCCTGAACGTTCATTTCATACATTCATTCTTTCATTCATCTCTTGCTCATTCCTCTTTATTACTCGAATCTTGTCTCATGCAATATCCCCGACTCATGCTCTAAGGCTGATGTTGTGCCGGGACCTGCTCACAAGTCCCCGACTCATGTCCGAAGACTGACACAACACCGGGATACGCGACAAAGATCCCATATGAGTCAATCACAGGGATTGAACTCCATCCGAGTCTATTGCAACACAAAGTCACTCACCTCATCATCTCGTCTCATGCACTATCCCCGACTCATGTCCGAAGACTGATACTGTGCCGGGGCCTGATAAACAAACCCCCGAATCATGTCCGAAGACTGACACAGTACCGGGATACGACACAGATCTCATCATCCGTCACTTTCATCATATGCAATACTCCCGACTCATGTCCGAAGACTGATACTGTACCGGGGCCTGCTCACAAACCCCCGACTCATGTTCGAAGACTGGCACAGTACCGGAGTACGCAACAAGAACCTCTTCCAAGTCTTTTGCGACACAGAGTCGCTCACCTCATACATATGCTTGCAAGCCTTTCATTCGTTCATTCATCAATTCATTCATTCATTCATTCATTAATGCATGCATTCATTCATTACGTTCCTCTTTTCTTTATCTTCCACTTTACGTTACATAATACTTTCATTTCATTCATTAACGTTCAACGCAAAGCCATAGCAAGATAAACATACATAACAAGGAACATAAACATAAACATAAACATGCAGCATCATCATACATACGCATCAATCATACATCACATCACGCACATCATACATACGATGCAACAAATGCACCACCATGCCTAACATAACACATAACATCATACATATCAGTATCATCTCCATCATCATCATCATCATAATCTCATCATCCTGCGTCACCCTATACCGTCCATGCCCATCACATCGTCGAGGAATTTCATCCCGGCTATCATCTCTGAACACTTAGGCGAATGGGCATCTATGCGAATGGGCCCTATGCGAATGGACTATGGGCGAATGGACATCTATGCGAATGGACTCTCAGTCGCATAACTTTCATGCGTATGGCCTTCAGTCGCATGACTTCAGGCGTATGGGCTTCAGTCGCATACCCTTCGTGCGAATGGACCTCAGTCGCATGGCCTCCAGGCGCATGGACTTCAGTCGCATAACCTTCGTGCGAATGGACCTCAGTCGCATGGCCTCCAGGCGTATGGACTTCAGTCGCATAACCTTCGTGCGAATGAACCTCAGTCGCACAACCTCTCAATCGCATGACTCCTAAGCACATGAACTTCAGTCGCATGACCGCCATGCGTATGAACCTCAGTAGCATGGCAAACGTGCGCATGGACCTCAGTCGCACTTCAATCGGCTGAACGGCCTCCAGTCGCCCTCCAGTCGGTCGCCTAGCCCTAGCTGGTGCAAAGTGCAGTTAGCTCGACTGCAGCCGCGGGTTTTCGACTTCCAACCCCTTCCAAACCTCTTTTAAGCCCAAATCAACCCTTCTAAAGGTTAGGGAAACATACCATGACCTCATACAAGCATAACCAAGCAAGAAATCAAGCCTCAAACGCATCATACACATACATACATGCATCAAAACGAGTCTTCACCCAAAAACTCGAAAATAGGTTTTTGGACGTGTTCCAGCCCCAAAATCAGTTGAAAACGTGTAAAAGAGGGGTCCTAGAACTCACCTTAACGATCCCGTCGAGTAGAGCTTCGATTTGACTCGCTCCACGTCGAATTCCACGCTCGAATCCACCCGAACCAACTTTTCTTCTCTTTTTCTCTTTCTCTTCCCTTCTCCTCTCTTGGCTGAAAATGGGGAGAATAGGGGTGTTTTCCCCCTTTTATACTCCCGTGCATCAAAGTTTCTCTCGTTGGCGGGTTTGGTCCCTCGACTTTGGACTTTATTTCTTTTTCTTCTTTCGTCGGCTACAAAGGAAATTTCCGGGTGTTACACTACCCTTGGAAAGGAGTCGTTCGATTTGAAAAGAAAGGGAAGTTAGCCCCAAGGTACGTTGTACCATTCGAGATTACATAAAGAATCGGTCCAGTGGCTTACCGATTAAGGTTGCCACAAGAACTCAGCGGTGTGCATGATACTTTCCATGTGTCGAACCTCAAGAAGTGTTTGGCTGACGAATCCCTTCACGTACCAATTAAGGAAATCAAGATTGACGAAAAGCTTCATTTTGTTGAGGAACCCATTGAGGTCATGGATCGAAAGGTCAAACAATTGAAGCGCAGTAGAATACCTATTGTTCGCGTAAGGTGGAATTCAAAACGAGGGCCAGAGTTTACATGGGAACGGGAAGATGAGATGAAACTCAAATATCCACATCTATTCAAGGATGACACTCTTGGACCTAACTCCAGCTGAATTTCGGGACGAAATTCTCTCAACTGGGGGATACTGTGACATCCGTCACCAAAAGGTCCGTCAATTAACGTGGACTCCGTTAACTTCTCTTTGCTTGTTCATTCCTCATCTTTATTAACTCCTTGTGTGGATATCATGCTTGCTTTATCATCGTTGTGCTTGCGCTTTCATTGTGAATGTGTGCTATCTTTAAAACTTTTACAACTTTCGTCTTCGTTACCGCTAAATATATCATTTTTATATAAAATTAACGTCACTAATAAAACCATTTTAAGTTATAAATATCATTAAATACATTTTTATAATTAATATAATTAACCTAATAAAGTCGTTTTTCAACCGAAGCAAATTTGGGAAACTCGGGGGTGAAGTGCGGGGACTAAAACTGACATTTTGCAAACTTGGGATGGGTATAAAAACCCCATTTCCAGCCCTAGAATCATTATCTCCTTCTTCATCTTCTTCACTTCTTCTTCTTCTTCACTTTTCATCTTCATCCTTGCACCAAAACCGACCCATTTGGTCTCGTTTTCGTCGTCTAGACTTCATCTACAACCGAATCTACTCCATTCTAGCAGGTAGATGACTTTGGTTGTCCCTTTTCTTGCTTATTCACGTCTGTCCAAATAAGGGTTTCGGGTGTTCGGGTTCAACCTGAACACATGAGGTCGTGTGGGTGCGTGTGAGGTCTTTCTGCGTGTGCTTCATGTTTGTGTATGTTTGTAGTGTGTTTCTGTAAGTCCTTGTTGTGTAAAACCCGTGCTCGGAGCAGCCGGAGGCTGCTCAGCCCCTTCAACAGTCGCGATTCTGCTGTTTAGGCGACTGAGTCTGTCATGCGATTGAGCCGTGCGACTGGGTGAGTCGTGCGACTGAATCATGCGTCTGAGTCAATTGTGCGACCGAGTGGTGCGACTGGGAGTGTCGTGCGACTGAGTCGTGCGACTGTGTGTATGTGTGCGATTGAGTCATGCGAGCGAATGAATGTGTGCGATTGAGTCAGGCGACCGAATGAATGTATGCGATTGTGCGTGTATCGCACGACTGGAGTCCAATCGCACGAATGAAGGTTCAATCGTACGAATGTAGCTGATTCGTACGAATGGAGGTTGATTCGTGCGTATGGAGGTTGAGTCGTGCGATTGGGTGTTGTGTGGTACGACTGAATGCCAGTCATACGAATGAAGGTTCAATCGTACGAATGAAGCTGATTCGCACGATTGAGGGTTGATTCGTGCGAATGGAGTGTTGAGTCGTGCGTCTGGTTCTGTCGTGCGACTGAAGTTGCTTTGTGTGATTTCCTTTCTTGTGTGTATGTCGTGTGATGTTAAGGTGACATCGACACGGTTGCCATTACTAATGACAATTTTAGAATCAACATAATCAAACATACTAATGTTATTCCAAATTAATTTAACTTAACATTTTACATGTACCAATAACTGATTTGTAACTACTAATGTTTACCAAATACTTCTTCAATAACAATGAAACTTTTACTCAAATATCATCAGCAATGGCGACGATGTCTAGTACTTGGATCTACATAAGATCTAGTACGTGTGTCTGTTTGTGTGTGTTACACGCGACCCAACCGATACAACCCGAATCGACCGAACATTATTATACGCTTTATACATATCATTAATGCTTAACAATAACTGTCAATAGGTGTTTTGAAACACACCAAATTTTTTTTATAAAATACTTTCACGAATTATATCAGAGTTTAGGTCCCAGTTCACAACAAAATTTATCACTCATGATGACATATCATTTCATAATATATATAAAAACATTACAAGAAACATAAACGTTTTACAAACTTTTAATACAATATTTATTATATTAAATATTAAACAAGAGTATGGTTCCTTCGTTAGTCCAGTCTCGTCCGTGAAGCTTTAACCATTTATTGGTGTTTTTCCTGAAAACATTTAAAAATAATTTTATTAGCTTTCGCTAAGTAAGTACACCCCTTTATTTTCAAAAACATATTTTTATTCATTGGAAATTAACATCCAAAATCTTTATTTATTTAATCCTCTTTACTTCTTTGGAATCCAACACCCGAATTCCTTATGGGTTTATTTTAACCCTTGAGGATTATTAACTCATCTCTTTATATATGTGGAGTTCAACACCGGACTCCTTGGGATTTTAAAACCCGAAATCCTTACATATATTTAACTCCCCTTTTTATATATATGTGGAGTTCAACACTCGAACCCCTTGGGATTTCAACACCCGAAATCCTTACATATATTAACTTCTCTTTAATCTATCAATACTCATACTTGGACCCGTAAACATATAAATATTTTCTTCATAATCATGTTTATCATAATAAATAAATATATATCACATGTATTTAGACATGTTTCATCTCCACATAATTCATACAAACTCATAATATAAACATCATATATCATGTAGTTAAACATATAACATAAATTAGTTACAGGTCAGTGTACTTACCTCAGGTTTAATGAAAATACTATATATGACTCGAGTTTACTGCTTGATTCTTTTGTGTGACCAAAGTCCTCAATTTCTTTGCCACTAATATATTTGATATAATTGCACTACGTTTGTTGTTTTCACATTCTGCTCTCAAGTCACACACACATATATTTTCTTCCTTTCAACTATTGCTATTAATATATTTGAAAATAACTTGCTCTTTAAGTTTAGAAACAAGTGCATAACCGCCTTACATTATTTTAACATTATTTTCTACGATTGATTTTATCCAGAGAATCCTTCCTATTAAGTCTTTACCATATTTATGGTCATTTAACCATGCACCTTTTTATTGTTATTATTTTATTATTTTACAATACATTACAAACTTCCTTCCACATAAACATAAACTATATAATACATATATGTCTTGAACTTACACACATACGTACACACACACACACACACACACACACACATATATATATATATATATATATATATATATGTATAATGTTATTATTATTATTATTATTATTATTATTATTATTATTATTATTATTATTATTATTATTATTATTATTATTAGTCATTATTATTATTATTTACCAAAATTTGACTCGTTTAAATGTAACTTAATTCAATAATAATATGACTCAAATCTTACTCGTTAAACACTATTTAAAATATATATTTCAGATATTTTATTTTCATCCATAAAAGGGGATGTTACATGTTTGACCGTTCATTGCATACTACATTTGGATACTTTGATCATACATACTTACCACCTAACAAGTGAGTTTTGTAGCCCCTTTTTACGCTTACAATATTTCAATCATTTACAACTTGGGGGAAAAGTATGCTCACCCATTTTCAATGCCGTACAATTTACATACAATTTACATACTTGGAATCAACGTGATACTGTTTTGCAAGTACTTATCTGATACATGCTTGGGTCTGCTGCGTGGTTCTTTCTTTGCAACTATTTAATTCCAGTGTGGGAACCGACGGATAGGTATTGGTAGTACTACTTGGTTGACACCCCCACCCTTGTTCGTTGGTATACTAGTTAGTACCATCAGTGGCCAGGAACGGGCCCTTGGGTGAATATATTCCGACAATATCTTTGTGTACGTCGCTAGGTTTGGTTGCAAAGCTCATTGTCATGTGATTTTACTTACTTATAACTATATGCACGGTATTCCACATCGCTTACTATACAGCATCACTTACTTATTTACTATTTAAACCTGCGAGCTCACCAACAATTTTGTTGACCATTTTGAGCATATCTTTTCAGGTGATCATGCAAATTGAGGATCTAGGTGTGCTGCCTTAGTGGAGACCCTAGGATGCATTTTTGAGACTAAACATATTTGACAAACAATTATTTTGAACAATGTTGTAGTCTGATTAAACAATTACATTCTTTTGATACTTGTTTCCGGGTTGTGGGAATTTACATTACAATGTTATTATCTTTGTCTATGTGAATCATTTAACATGTTTATGCTTATCGCTATGTTGTCGTGAATATTGACTAAACACGACACAAGTCCCCTTGTTGTCGGGTGTCGTCATGACACGCTTGTCATCATTTATTATATTGCATCTCTATCGCTTACCATGTGTTATGACGATCCCGATCTCGTTACATCCCCGTGTTTCCGCTTTTAGCGGGGGTGTGACACAAAAGCACATCAATTATTCCTTAATATCTCCCTTAAAATGATGAATATGTACTTAAAAATGTTAAATTGTGTTTTCAGGTGTTTAAAAGGACAAGATAGACAAAAGAAGCATATTTAACAAGAAATTGAAGTAACCCGAGCTTTGGATTCCAAGCATGGGGCCGTGCCTCATTAAGCACGCCCCATGCCTTACCAGAAACACACCCCCGTGCTAAATTAACACACCCTCGTGTTTGGACATCTGACAGGACAAAAAGTACCGTCCCCTAAAAGTAAACACTGGGCCGTGCCCCACCTTCAACACGGGGCCGTGCCCGACATACCCTGCATGTACGAGCCGACCAACTTTCGTAAGAATTGTACTAGCAGGGGGCCATGCCTTTTAGGCACGCGACCATGCTTAAACACTCCAGAAAGCCTATAAATGAAAGCTTAAGTTCACTATTTTTAGCAAGCTTTGGTGGGAGAGTTACTCTACAGAATTCTCTCGGGAATCAAGACTTCAAGATCATTTGGAGGCTCGGGAGGTGCATACAACACTTGGAAGAAGCTCGGGATCGTCTAAACGTCATCCATTGTGGATTATCGGTTTGATTGTTCCATTTCACTGATGATTTCATATCTATCTTCTTTGTTATCTGTTGTTATGTTCAAGCTCATTATGAGCTAAACTCTTTTTATCATCCTAATCGGATCATACTTATGTAATTTGTGATGAACTAATGGTGTGGTATATGTTATGTTAATGTTATGGTAGTCTTGGAAAAACTATTGATGGGTAGCATCTACATTTGAACAGGAAGTTATAAATTTATGGTTTGTGATTGTGATTGTCATACAAGGTTGAAAAACATATGATCAACTTTCATTCACGAAACCGGTCTTCATAATAAATCCATGGCTAATGAACTAGAAATGGTTATTAGAAATCATATCACTTTAACTTTCTGTTCATTTGCGGGTTCCCTTTTATTAGTTTGAGAAATCTTCAGTAATTGTTATGGTTTTCTAAAATTAATGGTATGTTAGGAAGGAATTTGATCAACTCTCTTTTTAACATTAAGTTATGTTTTTAGAAATGGTATGTCAAATTGTTGGTCCATGTGATCAAAAAACAGTGCAAATGAAGTGATGAATTGCTCAATATCTAACATCCATGCTAAACAATAACAATTGAGAAGATAGAATACAATTCTAACACATATTTGATAACAAAATGAACAATAACAATCAATAACATGAAGCACAATAATATTTCTGTGTAAAAACTGCTTGGAATAGGTAACTTGAAACAATGATCCACGATTAGGGTTTTGCAAGCTTACCTTACAATGAGAATAGACAAAAGTATATATAACAGTTGTAGTTTCGCAGACACAAGTTCGCCCGGCAGAACACAAGTTTGCCGGGTAAACTAGAATAGCAAACTGTGAGCGAATGTATAGATTCGCTCACAGTTTCGCTGGACTGCCAAAAATACACAATACAAAGAACATACAAAAGGAAACTAACAAAAGTCCTATTACAAGTAAAGTAAACAACTATACTAAGGTGAGTCCAACCTATACATGATCTTCAATACTCCCCCTAGGTTGGATCTTACTATCTTCACTCTTCTTGATTTGACTTGTCAGCTCCAGTTTCCTCTGCTGCCATTGATCTGTCTTCATCACCTCCTGCAGCAACAACAGAATGACCACTAGCCTTTGCAAACTACCTGGTCAGATCTTGAACATCCATATTAAACTCATCCTGAGCTCTCACCCTTTCAGCTAACTTCTTGACCTCCGACCTTACTCCCCTGATCTTGTTGGCAACATTCATGAACAAACTAGCTTCTTTTCTAGTTTCCTCTCCAGCCCCAGCTTTAATGTGATTTTCACATAGTACCAAAAGATCTTCATCACAAAAACTAAACAACTCCATCGGATCAAATACTCTAAACTCCTTTCCATGTTTAACTCTGATCACAGCCTCTCCAGTATTGTTGTCATAAAACCACTTCTCAAAGTCCTGTAGTTGTTGGGGAAGAGGATCAGCCAATCTTACCCGATTTACAGTCTTTGGAGGTTTAACTCTTAGTACAATCCTTCCCTTTCCTGTCTCCCAGTCTTTATCCTTCTTTGATCTCTTTCTTTCAGCTTTCATATATCCAAAAGACTCAAAATTATCATTAAGTCCATTTTTTATCTCCTTCTCAAGAAATGATGCTCTTTCACTTAAGTGAGCATTGATCAGAGGTAGAGCTGCTAAATGTCTTAAATCCCATTTAGGCAAGGTCTTAAAAGCCTTCCTCTTAAGCATATAACTGATATTTCCTCCCCGTCTCTTGATCATAAACATCTTTAAGCTTGGATTGTAACACCAGCTTATAATTTTCTTATCAGCTTCCTTCCTGCTTAATCCCTCCAAATGTTGGAACAAAGGAGTGATTTCTTCCACCTCCTTCTCTTTCACCAACCAATCATTTTTATCCATTTCAAAAACATCTGCATCATCCTCTCCCTTCTTAGCAACATAGATCAATGGTTGCTCATCAACTTCATAAAACTCAGGTTCTGAATCATAGCCTATGAGCTGTTCATCTTCCTCTTCTTCATCAATCAATCCTTTGCCTTTATCAGATACTCTGTAACAACAACTTCTTCACCAACCAGATCTTTTTCAAAATCAAACTGCATGTTTACAAACCCAGCCTCAATAATATCTTCCTCATCATTTCTTCCAACATCCTCTCTTGGAATTTCCTACTCTCCTCCACTAGTAGTTGCTGCTCCAGAAGTGCCCTCTCCTACCTTAGATGAAGTACCCACATTCAGAAATGAGTACTTTGATGTATCAGTCAAATCATCTAACTCAAATTGAGTCAGTTGACTAGGTAGGCCAGTTGCAGCTTTCAGTTGTGTAATCTCCTCAAACAACTTCTTAACCAGTCTGTTTTGATCAACTAACATTCTCTGCATTTCTTCAATCACCTCATCTTTCTGTCTTTCTCTGATTTCCTGATTTGTAAGTTTAGTCTTAATCATACTCAGTTCATTAGCCAACGAAGTATTCAAGTTGCGTATTATATCCTCATCAAGATTTTCACTAGCCTCTCTTCTAGCTGTAAATCCCTCATGTCTATGCTTGGTTCGCCGCTCAGGCTCAGCAAAATCAGTTTTCTTCTTAGACCTCCTTTCTTTCTCAACCCTAACTTCCTCAGCTTGTGCATCAATATCCTCCTCAAAATCATAATCCTTTTCTTTGGCATATCTCTTCCTTTTCTTTGTAGCATCAGCTTGCTGTACTCTTGTTTCTTCAGCTCTTTTAGTCTCTGACTCATCCACCCGTCTAATATAGTTCCAGCGTTCTGGAGGATACATATTTTCCCAAAGATGGGTGATCTTACCACTAAAGTCGTGGCGAATGGCACAACAGTCAGCAAAGATACGGGGATTCATCTGTACCAGCCTCTTGATCTCTCCATGTTTTGGAACATCAGGTATAAGATCATCAAAAATCATCTGAAGAAAACGAGGGTACAGCAGCCATTTGTCTTTCTTTACAGCCATCACATTCTCTGCCATACATGCAAAAATCAATCTAGCTATATTGGCCTTCTCCCCTTTACAACACAGCACCATTGCCTTAGCCCAATCAATATTAAGTCCATCGGATCCACCTTTACGGTGATCTAGACACATGATAAAAACATGAGCGATGTATCTCCATTCTTTAGATAAGAATGACTTCTTGATCTCCTTCCTTGAACCAAAGGCTGGTCCCTCATATCCCATACTTCTAAAAGCTTGAAACACCTCAGATTCTGTCATAGCAACTTCATCTCCAGAATCATCTTCAAGTCTAAGAATCCTCAAAACATTCTCAGTAGTGATCGTCACTTCGTGATGAATAACTTTGGCAGTGATCCGCTGTACATCTCCTCGAGTATCATACTCTGCAGAGCGCCAAAAATCTCTAATATGAAGATCATAAATAGTAGGTGAATGAGATATGGCATAAGCTATATGTGATCTTTGAAGCCATCTGATATAGTCTCTAAATCCAGCTGCCTTAGGGTGAGTATCATCTAAAATGGCTGTGATGTTATTCCGCTCATCAAATTTGAGATTAGCCATGATAACCTGATAAAGAAAACAAATAAATTGAATGAGAAATTATGAAAAGAAGAAAATAATACTAAAACAGTGAAAACTAGCAGTTTCGGCAAGCGAAACAATAGTTTCGCTCATTAAAACATGTTAGTTTCGCTGAACAAAAACAGTTTCGACAATGAAAACTAACAGTTTCGGCAAGCGAAACAATAGTTTCGCTCATTAAAACATGTTATTTTGCTGAACAAAAGACAGTTTCGACAAGGTGAAGATAGATTAAAGAAGATTCGCTATTAATTTCTGCAAGCCAAAACATAGTTTCGCTGTAAAAAATTAGTTTCGCTGTTAAAAAAAATAGTTTCGCTGTTCAAAAGAAAACATGACCAAGCGAAACTGTGCAAGTTTAAGACCAGATTCTGCGAAACTAAAGATAGTTTGGCGAAACTGTTAAGTTCGCCCGGACAGCATAACTTTACAGTTTCGCTGAAAAGATGAGAACTTTCGTTCAGTTTCGCAGAAGAATCTGCAATTTCGCTGGATGAACAGCGAACCCACCGAAGAGTCAAAATCCAAATGACTTAAAAGAAGATGATTTTAACCAGATTAAATGATATTACATGGTTCGAAACTCACATGCGAAGCAAAGGAAACGATTAATCAGTCCAAAACACAACCAAAATGCAAAATCGCCAAATAAAGTCACGGAAAAACCCAAGGAACCTACACAGATCGTTTTTGCGAAACTATGAGAAGAATTTTGCAAAAACGACTTAAATAGAAAATAGTTTCGCTGAGAGCGAAACTATAAATTCGCAGGGCGAATTTACATTTTCGCCTAGGGAAACTGTAATTTCGCTAAGAGATAACCAGTTGACAACTAATTAGTAAACCTAGCGAAATTGCAGTTTCGCCTTGCGAAACAAGTAGCGAAAGTATAGTTTCGGCACCACCCTTTTTTTATTATTATTTGTTATTTTTTATTATTATTTTTTATCATGAAGGACATCACATAATGAGATCTAAATTAATCAGAGATCACATCCTCTAGATATTTATGAACATAAAGATGATCAAAAATCATCGACCAGCAATGAGATCATACTGAATACAAGATCTGATCACAATCTGCACAAAAACAACTGAAATTAGAATAAATCAATAACGATTGCTGATATAATTGTTCACTTAAACTCATGCCTTATCCTTTTTCAACAAACAGCTTATGATTTGTTTAAGGTTCAATTAGATGCTTTAGAATGTTAGGACCCCACAATCATTTGGTAAAAACCCTCACCCAACCTCAGGATTTCTTGAATTTTGAATCAATCTAAACAGAACAAGGCTTGTGCATTAGTGTGCAAATGATTATGAACAGAATATTTCATTCTGAAAGGAACTCATCGATAAGATGATTTGACATAATTATATCAAAATGGTGAGAGCTCCAGATCTATACTCACGTATAACAGAGGAGATAACCATTTAAACATGTGCTGATGAGAGCTCCAGGTCAGTACTATCGTACAGCAGAGGAGATCATCACTCCAGGTCAGTACTTCCGTACAGCAGAGGAAATTAGCACAGACACAAGATACATCAACACAAGAATATACTAGCTATGGTTCAGGGAGATGACATATCAAAGCAGAATGGACGAAAGATTCATTCTCAATCCAATTTTTGTCAGGACTCAGTTTTATGCAAGTCAAAACAATTGAGTAAATCCAGACATTCTTAAGCATGATGTTTAATTTAATCATAGAGCTGCTGTCTACTTTATTCGTCAGGCTGAGTCTATCAAGCATATCGTTAAAGAATCTGATCAATTTTCCTTATAAATTTATGTGAAACAGAATCCAGTATCAGTTACTATCATTTCTCATTAAAGCACTGGTCATGTATAAAAATATACTTAGAGAATATACAATCATTTCTCATCATTTTAAATTCCGATCTCAGAATTATGAAATTACTCCCCCAAATTTTTATTTTAAAATAATAAATAATTTTCATGAATTATTATTGTATTTTTTTTAATAAAAGGAACAGAAAATGAAAATTTAAAAAGTTATTAACCCGAGCATAGAAATCAATTCATAAAAACGAGGTTTATCAAAAGTTTTTGTGAAAAGATCAGCTTTTTGATTTTTTTTATCGATGGGTATAATATCAATGAAACCCTTTTCTTGAGCATCACGAATCGCATGAATTCGTGTCTCGATATGCTTGGTTCGTGAATGATGAATAGGATTTTTAGCAATTCCAATGGCTGCTTCATTGTCACAAAATAAAGGTGTATGGAGAAAGTTAATTCCATAATCAATCATTTGGTGTTGGATCAGAGAACTTGAGAACAACAGCTTGATGCAGCAATATATTCAGCTTCCCCTGTAGAAAGAGAAACAGTGGTTTGTTTCTTGCTCTGCCAAGATACCAAACAATTCCCCAAATATTGACATCCTCCCGACACAGATTTTCTGTTTAACCTGCAACCATTGGAATCACTATCAGAATAAGCATGTAAATCAAAATTCCCTCCATATGGATACCATAATCCTAAACGAGATGATCCTTTGAGATAACGAAATATTCTTTTGACAGCTTTCTCATGAGATTCCTTTGGAGCCGACTGATATCTAGCACAGTAACCAACAGCAAAAGTGATATCAGGACGACTTGCAGTAAGATACATGAGAGAGCCAATCATAGATCTAAAAAGATGAGGATCAACTGGTTTTCCGTTTTCATCTGGAGTGAGACAAGTCTGAGCAGTAAAGGGAGTCATCTCTGTAGAAGCATCATCCATCTTAAATTTCTTCAAAATATCTTTAATATCCTTCTCCTGATGAATAAGAATTCCTTCTTTTTGTTGTTCAACTTGTAATCCAAGAAAAAAACACATTTCACCCATCATACTCATTTCAAACCTTTGGCTCATAACCTCTTCGAACTCTCTACACAATTGAGAATTTGTAGATCCAAAAATAATATCATCAACGTAAACTTGGACAAATATCATTTCACCATTCACTTCTCTTTTGAATAGAGTCATATCGATGGTACCACGAGAGAAACCATTACTTAGAAGATATTGTGTAAGGGTCTCATACCAGATTCTGGGTGCTTGATGAAGACTATACAGAGATTTTTCAAGCTTAAACACTTTATCAGGAAAATCAGGATCCTCAAAACCTGGTGGTTGATACATATATATCTCCTCATCAATGTCTCCGTAGAGAAAAACACACTTCACATCCATCTGATATACTTTAAATTGTTTATGAGCAGCATGAGCGAGAAATATTCTGATCGCTTCAAGACGAGCAACTGGAGCAAAGACTTCTGTATAATCAATCCCTTCTTCTTGAGCAAAGCCTTGCACAACGAGTCTAGATTTGTTACGCACCACGACTCCTCGATCATCTGGTTTGTTCTTAAACACCCATTTTGTACCGATTGGATATTTGTTAGGAGGTAAGTCAACTAAGGTCCAAACCTTAAGCTTTCTGAACTGTTGAAGTTCCAATTGCATAGACTCCACCCAACAAGGATCCTGTAGAGCAGCATGAACGTTCTTCGGGACAATTTGAGAGATGAAGCATGAGAAAAGACAAACATTAATTAGACCAGATTGACTTCGCGTGCGAACACCATCAGAGACAGATCCAATCACGTTATCAAGTGGATGATCTTTCAAAGTTTTGTAATCACTTGATGAAGGAAAGATGGTTGAAGAAGTATCGCCCATAGCCGGTGAAAGATTAGATGAAGGTGAATCGATTATAGGTGTTGGATCAAGTAAAGGAGAAGATGTATGAGATAAAGAATCAGATGATGGTGCCGGATCAGTCATTGGAGACGAAGAACTAACATCAGTTGAAACAGCATTATTTACTAATGAGGTGGATGGAACTGACGATGGAGATGATGAAATAATATTTGTTTGAGTATTTGGAATGGACGTATCATCATCGAAAACTGGCAGATTGAACGAATTGAACATAGTATCGGAGTCAAAGAACCATGCTGGTTCAGATCTAACTTCAAAAGGATTGGATTCCTGCCAATCAACATAGAATGACTCTTGAACGATACGTGATCTTTTGTTATAAACCCGATATGCCTTTTGCGAAGAAGAATAACCAACAAAGTAACACTCATCAGAAACAACACCAAACTTTGTCTTTTGAGATTGAGTATTCAGAAGAGTGCAAGAACAACCAAATGGTCGAAAGAAATCAATTAGAGGCTTTCTCTTATGAAAAAGTTCATAAGGAGTCTTCATTTTATCTTTCACATTAACACCCAGTTTAGAACATATGAAGCACAATTTACAGCTTCAGCCCAGAAAATAATGGGTAATGAAGATTCTATCAGCATTGTACGAGCAGCTTCAACAAGAGTGCGATTCTTTCGTTCGGCAATACCATTCTGCTGGGGTGTTCTCGCAGCACTAAATTGTCTCACAATCCCCTTTTGAGCACAAAATGAATCGAGAATCTGATTTTTGAATTCAGTGCCGTTGTCACTTCTTAGTCCCATAACTTTTCTCTTACTGATTGATTCGATAGAAAGAATTAACTCTGCAATTCCTCGGCAACCTCGCCTTTGTGTGCAAGAAACCTCACCCATGAATATCTTGAGAAATCATCTGTAACAACAAGACAAAATGACTTTTTAGCAATTGATTTAACACTAATTGGCCCAAATAAATCAGTATGTAACAACTCAAGAGGACAAGATATGCTATTTAGAAGTTTGGGCTTATGAGGTTTCTTATGTTGTTTGCCCTTGGCACATGCCATGCATTTTTCATTAACAGAAAAATCTTTTGAAGGAAGTCCTCTAACAAGGTTGTTCTTTACTAATTTATTAATTATCTTAAAATTAACATGGCCTAAACGACGATGCCATAAGAGAGACTCAGAGGTTGATGCTTTTGAAAGAAGACAAGTTGCAGTAGCCTTTGATTCGCTTGAATTCATATCGAGAAGATACGTATCATGCTTTCTTGGAGCATGCATGAGAATCAAATCATCTGGAATTACAATCTTTGATTTTAAAAATAGACATTCATCAGATTTAAATAGAATAGGAATGTCTTTATCGCAGATTTGAGAAACACTCAGAAGATTAAAAGCCAATTCGGGAACATAGTTGACTTTTTCCAAAGTGAGAGAACCATTGGTAACTTCTCCTTGTCCAATCATTTTTCCACCCTTTTTATTACCAGCAAAAGCTACATATCCTCCATCTATAATCCGATAGTTGGTCAACAAATCCTTTAATCCCGTCATATGCTTGGAACATCCGCTATCAACATGCCATAAACTGTTTACAATCTTTGACGAGGACTCCTGAAAAGAATTAACAAATCAATTAGCCAGGAGTAATAGGAACCCAAGATTGAACAACTTTGCTTTTTAAAGAAGCAGATTTTTTACAAAAGAAATTATTAACTAACTTTGTCAATTTATTTCCAAAACAGTTCCTATTAGAGGATCCTTGAATCAAAGAAGGACAATTTTTGACAAGATGATCCTCTTGACCACACCTGAAACAATGAGGTTTGAATCTAGGTCTGTGATGTGATGAGGTAAAAATAGGATCAATAATAATCTCCTCATCACATTCAGACAAACTAGAATCAACATCACTGAATGTCTCATACAACCCATGAGTTTGATGTTTATTTGAACAAGAATTTTTCTTTACAAAATTAGAACAAGATTCATCTGACATATCAATAAAACTTGTACCACTGGTACTGGGGTCAGATGAAGAAGAAATACATTTCTCAGATGACGTCATATTTAATGGTGTGAAAGATGGAATAGGTTGAGAAAAGAACTTTTCGAAACAATTAGTTTTAATTTGCTCAGTTGTTTTTGGAGAAAGATCAGATTCATTACATTCATTATGAGAACAAAAATCATCACTACCATGATCTAAATTACAAGATGGAATAAAACTATCATGAGAACATGAGACATTCAAGTCTGTTACATTTGAACTAGAAACAAAAACAGAATTTAAACTAGACTTATGATCTAAAATAGACTGCTGATTTTCAGGTGTACTAGAACTAGTGCATCCTAGCCCACTAGTTGGTCCATAGTCGTAGTCTTCACGAATGTACTTAGAGTTATTCCCCACTAAACCTGCAACTGTCAGTATCTGTTTTGATTAAATCATTAGAAGGATGAGGAACAGGCATAGGAGAATAACAGTATGTACTAGGTAGAGGATAGACCTGTACATTTTCATAACCCAAACCTGTTTTAATTCTTGCTCCCCGTTGAGATTTACAAAGATCATCATGTTTCATTCCAGAAATAGTCCATTTATCTAACTTTGACTGAAGTTTGCTAGCTTCAAATTCAGCAAGAGCAACCCTTTCAGTCAAAGTATTAATCTCGACATTTCTTTCCAAAACGATTCTTTTTAAATGATCATTTTCTTTTAAAGCCTCATTTAATTTCACAAAATATTTTGATTCATTCATTTTAAGTTCATCATTAATTCGCTTTAAATTCTTTTTATTATCAATTAACAAACGGTTAGCCTTATAAATCCCAAATAATCTAATTTTACAAGCAGGTGAGCACATATCCTGTATTAACTCATATGGAAGTCCCATTACCATCCTTTCAGCAGCTAAAGCTTTGTCACACATGCATACTGGAGTACTTGATTTCTTTTCCTCAACAGTAGCAGCAACATCATCCTTTTCCTTTCCTATTTCATCTCTTGAATTTCTTTTCTCACTTAAGCCTGCAGTTTCATCTTTTCCATTTCCATCAGCTTTTTCTTCTTTCCCATTTACAAATGACTCATTTTCTCTTTTGAATTCCTTGAACAACACAAATCCATCTTCACCATCTACCTCTTCATTACTTTCCACAAACTCAGCAACTAACGCGTGATTGATCTCAGTTCTTGTTTCTTCCACCTCTGCACTCCAATCAAAGTTCGAAATCAAAGCCGACTCCTTTTTTTGATTCACTTCTTCCTTTTCTTTCTCTGCTGTCAGTCTTGGTACTCTAGAGTTACTAGGATCTGTGACAATTGGTAATGGACATTCACGTTTGAAATGTCCCAATTGTTTACAATTAAAGCACCTCAATTTTGACTTATCAAATCCCAGTTTTGAAGTAGATGATTGACCACCAAAGTTCTTTCGTCCTGTTTTTTCCATAAATCTCCGAGCTCTTAAAGTTAACATCGCCATTTGCCATTGAATATCAGTTTCTTCAAGATCATCAGGATCAACCTGATACAAATCAAGAGCACTAAGGCTCTGATACCATATTGTAACTCCAGGATACACACTTGAATCAAATAACATGAAGAATTATGGATCAAACAAAGATAATCACAATAAAACCCCTTTGATCTATATTGATTGCATATGATTTGTACAAAGTGGAAACCCCAATCAATTGGTCATTCAACCATTAACCAACACTAATGACAATTAACCTATTTACAGTCTAGACTAATATCACTAATTGCACTTAACCCCCTAGACTTAGGCTAATTAATATAAAATTACATATTAAGCATAAAAATGACTAAAAACAAGATAAAATATATTTTGTTCACACAAAATATATTTATTACAATATAACTCCTAGTCATCTAAACTTCAACGTCTCGTCTCGGTTCCTCGTCTCGTACGTGTCGGGTTTGACTTTTGTTGACTTTGACCGTGACGTTGACTTTTGTTGACTTTCATTGTGTTGATAATATAGACTATCTTTTCCAGCTCCAACACAAATAGGTCATAAAAGATTCACCTACATTACTAGGGCTTTGATCTAAGCAGTAAAATCAACCTGACGTGATCCTAGTCACTACGGCGCAAGATAGACGAGAAATCGCGCCAGCTCATCTTTATAAGCATTAACATAATTACATTACAACATCTTTAAATCACACCACCAATTCATCACAGTTACATAAGTGGAGTCTAATTAGGATGATAACCTTTATTTTCTGGTTATAAATCCAAACGCTTCAATCCTAGTTTACTTTATTTTCATTATTGTTTTTAAACCCTAAAAATCTTTCCAATGCAACTTATCATTTTCTTTAACAAAAACCAAATCTGATAGTCAAACATCAAGTTTGTTGAGTAGGCTAGGTGTGTCCACGGATTGATACTCGGTTCTTACCAACACTATATTACCACATGATAGGTACACTTGCCTTTTGTGTGTGTGGTTTAGTATTTGTAATAACCAATTAAAACTGAATCTGTGCGAAACATATTTATCAAAATATATACTATCCGCATCCCATCAAGTTTTTGGCGACGTTGCCGGGGACACACGGCAGTTTGAAAGACAAACTAAATTTTTGACTATCATGTATATATCTTGTTAATATATTTTTGTTTAAACTTTATTTTATTTTTGTTAGATAGTTTGCCTTAGTTAGTTTAGTTACATTTATCTAATTCATTCTAAGCCTTAGTTAGTTTATGCTTCCTTAAGTTAGTGTATGTCCGACTCGTCTAGTTCTGAACTTGTTTCGCCTCTTTCGGAACCCGAACGACTTTTCCGTCAAAGATTGCGCGAAAGACCACAACAAGCAGCACCGATCATTGAAGAAGACATTTTGGAAGGTGCACCATCCGAAGAAGACATGGCTAACCAAGACGAGAAAATGAAGATGACATACTATGCCACAACGTCAATCGATGGTTACGAGTCTAGTGTTGTCCAACCAGCAATATCGGCCAACAATTTCGAGATTAAGTCTAGTATTATCCAACTCGTAGAAAACTCTGTTCAGTTCCATGGATTGCAAGACGAAGATCCTAATGCTCACATCTCACAATTCCTTCGTATCTATGTGACCTTCAAAATCAATAATTGTACAGACGACGCCATTCGACTAAGACTTTTTTCATTTTCACTTCGAGGCCGAGCCATCAACTGGATTGATTCACTTACGCCTGGTTCCAGCACCACATGGGCGGAAGTGGCTGAACAATTCCTTTTGAAATACTTTCCACCCGATCGCACTGCCAAACTGAGAAGCAACATCACAAGCTTTCGCCAAGACGACGATGAATCATTACACGCAGCATGGGAGAGATATAAAAGTCTCCTTCGAAGATGCCCACATCACGGACTTGATCTGTGGCTGCAGTGTCAAAACTTTTACAATGCAATCAGCGGAGCCCACAAGCAAGCGGTAGACCAAAGTGCGGGAGGAGATTTCAAAAGTGTCACACCAACAGAAGCATACCAAGCATTAGAAAGAGCAGCTAAGAAGAGCTTTGCTTACAATCCCTTAAGAACCAAACCCAGTTCTAAAGGTATTCATCAAGTAGACTCTGAAACCCTAATTACAGCCCAATTAGAAGCTCTAACCAAACAATTCAAACATTTGAAAGCCGAACAAAAGAAAACTCCAATACGATGCAACACATGTGGAAATTCACACAAGACCAACGAATGCCAACAAGGCATTATGATGGTTGAAGATGTTGACTACGTAGGAGGCCCAAACAACTCATATAACAACAACTCAAATTGGAGTAGCAACTCGAATTACAGAGATGCTACTAATAACCAATCATCATCTAGATTCAACTGAAAGCCACCTTACCAACAACAGAAACCACCATACCAAGGTCCAAGCAGTAGTAATCAAGACTGTGGAGCATCATCAATGGAAGACTTATTGCAACAGTTGTTGTTAACCACACAAGCCATAGATGATTACATCCGGAAATCTGATCGAAGAAATGAGGAGAGGTTCCAAAGAAACGAAGCTTACATCAAAAGCAACAAAGCATCATTGCAAACCATAGAGCACCAAGTAGGTCAAATAGCACAACAACTATCTGAAAGACCTCAAGGAGCTTTGCCCAACAACACTGTGACAAACCCTAATGCTCAAGTCAAAGCCATCACCACCAGGAGTGGCAAAACCACTCAACGTGATGCACCCGCATTACAACCCATCCTTGAAGAAGTAGAAACTGAAACTCCAAGTAATGCAAGTGATAAGCAGAAGCAACTTGTTGTTATTGAAAAACCAGTCAAGAAATATGTTCCACCACCACCCTATGTTCCACCACCTTCCTATCCAGGTCGTTTGAGACAACAAAGAATGGAGGCACAATATGGCAAATTCCTTGGGTTGTTCAAGCAACTCCACATCAATCTGCCCTTGGTGGAAGCCTTAGCCCAAATGCCAAACTACGCTAACTTTCTAAAATGTGTCTTGTCGAACAAAAAGAAACTGGAAGAGTTATCACACGTAGTTTTGAATGAGGAAGGCTCTGCAGTTTTTCAAAACAAACTACCTCAAAAGATGACTGATCTAAGAAGTTTCACCATACCTTGCCTAATAGGAAATCTTTCTGTCAGTAATGCGTTAGCTGATTTAGGTGCAAGCATTAACCTTATGCCTTATGAGGTTTTTGAAAAATTAAACTTAGGTGAACCCAGACCTACCCGTATGAGCATCCAGTTAGCTGACCGTTCTGTCAAATATTCGAGGGGCATCGTTGAAAATCTCTTAGTTAAAATCGACAAATTTGTATTTCCCGTTGATTTTGTGATCTTTGACATGGATGAGGATAAAAATGTTCCTCTTATCCTAGGTCGACCTTTCTTAGTGACTGCTTGAGCCCTCATTGATGTATGTACATGCAAACTCACGCTTCGAGTAGACGAGGAGGAAGTAACTTTCGATATAGGCCAATCCATAAAACACCCTCAACATTGTTGGAGCTGTACAAGATAGTCTATATTATCAACACACAAAGTCAACAAAAGTCAACGTCACGGTCAAAGTCAACACAAAAGTCAAACCCGACACGTTCGAGACGAAGAACCGAGACGAGACGTTGAAGATTTAGATGACTAGGAGTTTTATTGTAATAAATATATTTTGTGTAAACAAAATATATTTTATCTTGTTTTTAGTCATTTTTTTATGTTTTATATGTAATTTCATTAATTAGCCTATGTCTAGGAGGTTAAATGTAATTAGTGAATATTATATTCACTATAAATAGCCTAATTGTTTTTAGGATTAGACTAATGGTTGTATGGCCGGTTGTATGGCCAATTGATTGAGGGATTTACTTGTAAACAATATTATTAGCAATCAATAGAGATCAAAGGGTTTTTATTGCGTTCATCATTATTTGATCTATAATCTTCATGATTTGATTCAAGTTTGATTATCCTGAAGTTACAATTTGGTATCAGAGCCATTTTGGATCAAATTCATTGAAGATTTGAAGATTTTTAGAGAGAGAAATTGGGGTTTTTTTGTTCAACATCAATATTTCATCAATTCCGGATCAAATTTGAGTGTATTTGATATGGAATTTGATTGAATTTTGCTTGTTATTGGTTGGGAAAACTCTGTTAATCATCAGATCTCAAATCCATTAAGATTTAGGCGATTTCAGATTGATTTCGTGTTGAAAAAGTCTTCCAGATTCATCCAGCGAAACTACATATTCATCCAGCAAATCTGCATTCTCTTTCAGCGAAACTACAAGTGTTTTACACTTTGTAGTTAGTTTCTGCATCTCAGCGAAAATAGGAATCTTGAACGAAAGTTCAACAGTGCTTGTGTGCATTTTACAAGCGAAATTGCTGTCGAAAGTATCATTGAATGAAAGTTCAAGCTTGTTTCGTGCAAAATTGCCGGCGAATCTAAGCAGTCTCAAGCATTTGGTTAGCGAAACTGCTGCCGAAATTACCAGCGAAACTACTGTCGGCTCATCGAAACTAGAGTTCACAGGGAAACTAGCTCTGCGAAACTATAATTTTGGCGAAACTATCATTTCTTCAGCGAAATTCAAATGTTAAAGATGACTTTTTCCCTTTAGTTGGGATTAATTGAGTTCATCCCGATAAAGAAATTTTCATCGATTTTGCAAGATTTAAAAAAAAATAAAAATAATATTATTCCCGGTGGAGAATTATTCTAAACTTTTTGGGAAAAATATTTTGGGGCGTTTAATTGTTTAAAATTTTTTAATACAATGTCATCTTCAGAAGATTTTAAATCAGATAATCTCACAACGGCACAAAGCCGATTTGATTCTTTTGCAGCAATGAAGAAAGAAAAATTGTCAGATTTGATTGATCGATTTTTAAAGGTGGCAAATAATCTAAAGAAGCATGTTCCAGATCTTAGTAATCATGAACAGATTCAAAAGCTTCTAGACTCTCTTCCGTCTGCATGGAATCATCAAGTTAAAATGCTGAAGCAAGAAAGAGGTTATGTCGACACAAAACTTATGGATATGGTTAATAGACTAAAATCTCTCGAGCTGGATATCCAAAGAAATGAATTTCAACAAGCCGTGTTCCCACATCAAACCCACGTGCTTAATCCTGATCTTGTTTCTTCTGTAACAAGCATACTTGATTACAAAGCCGAGCTGATTGAAAAGATGAAATTACTGAAAACTGATTTGGATTTAAATTTTGAATTTAGTTAAACTATTGAAGAGAACTATGAAGCTTTGAGAGTCGACAATGACAATAAACCGGAGTCTGTGAGATGATGATAAGGATAGAAAAGCTAATAAAAGAGAGAAAGAATCTGAGGCTGACGAGATGCTGAAGGTCAAAGAAGAGGAACAACAAGAAATCACAAGGGTTTGCAACTGTGAAAAGAGCTTAGCTGCAGAACGAACTATCATGAGTCTTTCTTATGAGACTATTCAGGATATGTGTTCTTCGTCATGTAAAATCCGGTTATTTGGGATTTATAAGGCAAACAGATTGTTATTGGAAATTGAAAAAGAATTAAAATAATCAATCAGGAATTAAAGAAAAATGAAATTGCTTTTTCAAGAAAATTAATGAAGCATTGGCTGAAAATGATCTTTTAAGAAGAACCATTTTGGAGCGTAACGTTGAAATTAATATTTTGAGAGAAAGGGCTGTTTTAGCTCAGTTTGAAACGACAAAGCTTCAAACAAAGCTTGATAAATGGACCCTTTCACACATGAAAAAGGATGAGCTTATTTCTAAACAACAAGGGGCGCGGGTAAAACATAGGATTGGATATAAATCTGATGGTGAAACTGTATTTAATTCAGTTCCACCTCCTTCTACTTTATGTTATTCACCTATCCGTAGACCTCATCCTAAAAATGATTTGTTTGAACAACCTACTAATAGTCTGCATGCAGGTTTGAGCGGTGTCAATCTTAATGAGGTGCGAGATGATTATGATTCTACAACTGGTATTGGATACAATAACCCGAATGCTGACAGTCAAGCTAACGATTGTTCAGTCCCGGTTGTTTGTAAATCTATATTTACTATTTCTTCTAACTTCTTTGATAAGTTTAAAGCAGGTGAAATTCCTACTTTTGAGCCTGTTAGGGTTGTGAAAGAAGAGATAAATCCGAAATTACCTAATCATCAAGTTCCAACAACAACAACAAATCCTATTCCTGTCAATCAAGATCCATTGAAAGCAGATCTGTGTATTCGAGATTGGTCAAGCTCAGATGATGAATCAAACTCCGAGGACCGTGTCAGTTCATCAAAGATCAAGATATCACCTGAAATTGTCAAGTCTCAAAAGCTTCCAAAAGCTAAATCAAGACCAATACGGATCTCTTCTCCAACTACAAGACAAGTCAGTCAATCAGTGAAGATCACCTTCCCTGTTCAGCATAGCAAACACCAAAACAAGCAAGAATCTGCAACAACCTCAAAGCAATCTCCAATTCCAGATGCTTCACATGGGACTACAAAGCATCAAAAGCCTTTCAAGGCTTGTTTTGAGTGTGGAAAAGAAGGTCATGTGGTAAAGAAATGTCCTCAAAGGCTTGCTACGGATGGTAAAGGCAAAACGAATTGCTTCTCCAGCTGTAAGTCTACAAAGAATGTTCCAGATGGTAAAGTCAACACGGGTTGCTCTCAGGATCAAGAGGTAAAAAGCACACATCTTTGAATGGTTGGATGAAAAACCCTCCATCCAAACCTTTTCATGTAAAGCCGGTTTCACATAATACAAAGATAAAAATGACCAGAGATTCAAAACAAAATTCTTTTCCTTCTGGTCTTAAATAGAAAATGTTTTCCAAATTTAATTCGTTCAAATCCAAATTAATCGAATCAAAACAAATTTGGCAAATTAAAAAGAAGGATACAGATATCC
Source organism: Flaveria ramosissima (assembly GCA_025215565.1). NCBI lineage: Eukaryota > Viridiplantae > Streptophyta > Magnoliopsida > Asterales > Asteraceae > Flaveria > Flaveria ramosissima. Next base: position 82,034,196 of record CM046040.1, read on the forward strand.
CAAATTGTTTTAACGGTTGTGTGCAGAAGCAGGTTTCTTATATTGATGTAAAAGGAACTTCCAGGACTACGATGGCCTGGGTTCCTCTTTCAAACTAATATGTTAATGAGTGCAGGAACAATTCAGGAGGACTGTTAGTAATCCGGTTTACTGACAGAGATTGTTCATAATTCAAATTTGAGGCGGAACAAACAGGTTAAGGTCATGGTATGTTATCCACAATCTGGATTTTTATCTGTATAATCACAGTTCTCACTTCACAATCACTGCATATTTCTTGATGTAAGGCCCCGTTCCCGGGACGCTTACAGTTGGTCATTCATCGCACATAAAACATTTAATTACATTTGCCTTAGGAAAATATTGCAGCGAAAACATTCAAAAATGACATCTCATTTCATTATAAACACTTTTGCCAAATAATACATCATTATCCGATTACAAAATACATGTTTGCATTACATCACAAAAGCTTTATAAATGGATGCCATCCCAAAAGAGCCGAGTAGCCTTGCCGTGCCATCCTCAGCAATCATTACCTGCCAACTGGAAAACATATAAAAAGTCAGCGTTGCTGAGTGAGTTCTAGTTTTATAATAAAACATACTTTACTTTCATTAAAAACTATTCCTTTTATCATGCGATCATTCAACATACGTATACTCAGATAATGTCATTATTATCTTTCATCTCATTCATTATCTTTCATTCCTTTCATACATTCATTCTTCCGAGTCTGTTGCGACGACAAAGTCGCTCACCTAAATAGCAATCTCAATGATTGCACGCTATCCGAGTCTGTTACAACCACAGGGTTGCTCACCTCATTGCCCGTCTTAATGATAGCAAGCTATCCGAGTCTCTTGCAACAACAAGGTTGCTCACCCCAAGGCAACATCACGATAGCACGTTACTCGAGTCTTTTGCAACGACAAGGTTGCTCACCCCATAGGCAATCTCAATGATTGCACTTCATCCGAGTCTTTTGCAACACAAAGTCGCTCACCTCATATATATGCTTGCAAGCCTTTCTTTCGTTCATTCATTATTCATTAATGCATGCATTCTCACTTCATGTTCCTCTTTCATTATCTTTCACTTTACATTACATAATACTTCATTCATTCATTAACATGACATGTAAAGCCACAAGAAAGATAAGCATACATCATAAAAAGGAACTTATCATACACACTCATCATCATACAGGGCAACATCATACATTCATAACATGTATAAACATGCAACATCATCATCATCATGCCTACATGCTCTCTAAGGCCATAACAGTCATCTTACATGCTCTTACGAGAAACTTTACATCAAAACTTACATCTGCACCTTCCCCCGAAGGCCAGAAGTCAAACTACACATTCCTTCGAGTGCAACCGCCCTATTCGGGCGTATGGACACCCTTCAGTCGCATGGCCTCCATGCGACTGAACATCATGCGACTGGACTCATGCGGCTGAACATCTATGCGAATGGACATTCAATCGTGCGTATGGACCTTGTGCGAATGGGACTACTGCGAATGGGCACCTATGCGACTGACCTCATGCGAATGGACTCATGCGATTAAGCATCTATGCGACTGAACCCTCAGTCGTGCGATCCCCCATGCGACTGGACTCCTAGTCGTGCGACTGAAGCCTTAGTCGTGCGATTGAACCCTCAATCGTGCGAATGAATCCCGATCGTGCGAATGACCTTCAATCGCCTCTCATTCGGCCGTATGGCCTCCGTTCGGTCGCCTAGCCCTAGCTGATGCAGAATGGAGTTCATCCAGAACCCAATCTACCATTTTCGGCCTCCAAGCTCATCCAAACCCATTCTAAGCCTAAATTAACCCTCCTGGACCTTAGGAATGCATACCATAACACCATACAAGCACACACAAGCCCGGAAACATACTCGAAACACATCACACACACATACCCAAATGGGTCAAACACATACTCACACCAAAAACGGGTTTTAATATTTTCCAGCCCCAAAATCGGTTGAAACAAGTAAAAGTGGGGTCCTAGAACTCACACAAACGAGCACAACGTCAAGGGCTTTGATTTGGCTTGCTACGCAACGAGTTTGGCCACCCGAATCACCCGAAACACTCCTTTTTCTCTTTTTCTTCTCCTTTCTCTCTTCTCCTCTCTTGAAAGCTGAAAATTTGTGTATGGGGGAGAGGGTAAGGGCTGCCCTCTCCCTTATATACTCCGCTCACCCGACTTTCTTTCGTTGGCGAGTTTGGTCCCTCGACTTTGGACTTTATTTCCTTTTCTTTCTTCGCCGGCTTCAAAATAATAAATATTCGGGTGTTACACTTGATCATTCATTTTTTATCTTGATAAAAATGTAGTTTGGAAGATCTTCTTTGGTAAATTTTTATTTATATACAGTTTTATAAAAAAAAGTAAAAAAAAAATATAATAATAAAAAAAAAGGTTTGCAAAAATAAAAATTTAGGGGGAGAGTATAATACATAAAAAATGAAAAGAGAACTAACTGGGAACTTGATTCGAGATGACTGGGAAATGATTGTATATCATCTTGAAATGCTTGTTCTTGCATGACTTGCGTTTTAAAATGAGAAATGATAGTAACTGATGCTGTTATCTGATTTACATCTTATTTTTAATTGCAAATAAAAGAAAAGCAAACAGATTCTTTAATGATATGTTTGGTAGACTCAGCTTGAAGAATAAAGTAGACAGCGTATGATGATTTAAATTAAAATATATGCTTAAGGATGTCTAGTTTACGCAATTATTTTGGCCTGCACGAAAACTGTGTCCCGATACAAATTGGATTGAGAATTGATCTTTCACCCACCATGATACAAATCATATAGGCCATATCTTTGAGCCATGATTGGTGTATTTATGTGTCTTGTGTTTGTGCTAATCTCCTTTGCTATACGAAAATACTGACCTGGAGTGATGATCTCCTTTGCTGTACGATAGTACTGACCTGGAGCTCTCATCGGCACATGATTAAATGGTCATCTCCTTTGTTATACGTGAGTATAGACTTGGAGCTCTCACCATTTTGGTCTAAGTTGTGTCAAATCATCTGAAGAATGAATTCATCACAGAATGCAATATTCTGTTGATAATCACTTGAACACTAATGCACAAGCCTTGCTCTATAAAGATCGTAACAATATTAAAGAAATCCTGAGGTTGGGTGAGGGTTTTTGCCAAATGATTGTGGGGTCCTGGCATTCTAAAGTATTTAATCGAACCTTAACGAATCATCTACTGCTTGTTGAAAAAGATAGGACATGAGTTTAAGTGGACAAACATATCAGCAATCGTTATTGATCTGTTTGACAATTTCAAAATTCATTCAAAGACTGTGATTAGATTCAGTTATCAGTGTGATCTCATTGCTTGTCGATGTTTAAATTCATCTTTGTGCTAAAGTATATCTTGAGGGTGTGATCTCATGATCGATTCAGTTCTCGGTAATTAAATATATATATATATATATATATATATATATATATATATATATATATATATATATATATATATATATATATATATATATATATATATATATACACAAAAAATATATATACATAAAATTAAAAAAATATATATATAATATAATAAATGTATAAAATATACAATAAAAAATTATAATAAATTTTCATTTCAAAATTTCTTTTAGGTCTTCCATATTATGCTGATTATATTTCATTATTTTTCATGCATTTCACAGAAATTACGCACAAACGAACACGGGTTCGCTTGTTTTCACACAAAGATAAACACGGGTTTATTTTTTTAAAATGAAATGATCTAATTAGAAATGTCGTGGTTGTGTTTGTGATTGTGTTTCAGATTTTTGCTGTAAGTGTGGCCGATCATCAGTTGAGCAGTTTACCTGAGAACCTATTCCTCAAGTCTGCAGAAGATACCAAGCTAGGAATCCTCCTCTTACATCTTCTAAAGCACTCAAGATTAGAGATTTGAGAAAGTTGTTCCAATATCCTCACAAAGGATGCACTCGAAAAGGGGAGCATATAAATAGGGGAAGTTTATGAGATGAATAACTTTTCTCATCAAATTCAAAAAGCTTTAATTTGAAGATCTTTCTACTGTTGACTTCTCGAGGCTGAATTCATATGAAGACGTTGATAATGATAGACGAAGGGGGAGTATTATTGGAGCTGTACAAGATAGTCTATATTATCAACACAATCAAAGTCAACAAAAGTCAACATCACGATCAAAGTCAACGCAAAAGTCAAACCCGACATGTTCGAGATGAAGAACCGAGACGAGACGTTGAAGATTTAGATGACTAGGAGTTTTATTGTAATAAATATATTTTGTGTAAACAAAATATATTTTATCTTGTTTTTAGTCATTTTTATGTTTTATATGTAATTTCATTAATTAGCTTATGTCTTAGGGGTTAAATGTAATTAGTGAATATTATATTCACTATAAATAGCCTAATTGTTATTAGGATTAGACTAATGGTTGTATGACAAATTGATTGAGGGATTTACTTGTAAACAATATTAATAGCAATCAATAGAGATCAAAGAGTTTTTATTGTGTTCATTATTATTTGATCTATAATCTTCATGATTTGATTCAAGTTTGATTATCCTGGAGTTACAAACATCATGATGACTCACTCTATTACGTTGATGCTTGCGATTCGATCATAAGCTGTCATTTGAAGAAAACTCTTCAAAATGAAGTTCGCAACACTTAATTAATAGAGGTCCAAATCACCGAACCCATTTGTGAGAACCAAATCATTCAAGAACTAGAAGTTGATGAAACATCATCTCATCAAGAAGCATTTGAGATCATTGAACAAGATCTAGAACCTAAAGCCAAACCTTCTATCGAAGACCCTCCAATTTTAGAGCTCAAAGAACTTCCATCTCATCTCGAATACGCTTTTCTTGAAAACACATCTCAACTTCCTGTCATAATCTCATCCGCCTTATCGATTGATGAGAAGAACAAGTTGCTCAATGTACTTAAGGCACATAAACGAGCAATTGCATGGAAAATCATGGACATCAAGGAAATCAATCCATCCTTTTGCACTCACAAAATATTAATGCAGGAGAACTTCAAATCCGTCATTCAACCTCAAAGACGTTTAAACCCGAGCACGCAAGAGGTGGTGTAGAAAGAAGTAATCAAACTGCTAGATGCTGGTTTGATTTACCCTATTTCTGATTCGCCTTGGGTTAGTCCCGTCCAAGTTGTTCCAAAGAAAGGAGGAATGACTGTTGTAACTAACGAGAAGAATGAGCTTATTCCCACTCGTACGGTTACAGGATGGAGAGTTTGCATAAACTATCGCAAGCTCAATGACGCCACAAGGAAAGATCACTTCCCTCTTTGTTTCATCGACCAAATGTGTAACATCTTCCCATTTTGAAAATGTAGACCCGAACCCGTGCTGTTGGTTTTATAAATCAAGCACATTAATTCAAATTATTTCTATCATTTTGGTGGTTTTTAAAACAATCAATGTGTTATTTAACTAATTTCATGAAATTGGTGATTAAAAATTTACATTTAATCTTTCATTTAATAAGTTTATAAACTTATGAGGCTTATATATCATTTAAGAAGTTCCAATCATTATATAAAAGAAATTAGACTTTAAAATTTCTATGAAATTTATAAAGATAAGTAAATATATAAAGATTATTATTCTTATCCACCTTAATAATTTAATAATCAATATTTAACAAGATTTATAATTTTTATAATATTTTATAAACGAATAAATGTGTGAATCCAAGGATCGTCGACAAGAATTATCAGTGTGAATCGATGTCAAGTCAACGTTAGCGGAATTAACGTTGATTTGGTTTAATTGTATTTAAGCAATTTTAAATATCAATGAAATATCAAGAACACACGAAACAAAACACAATTAATGATTAATCAATATTTTATTATAATGTATTGTTGATTACAAAAGAATGACTGTATGATATCAATGAATGCTATGATGTTGTATATGTTTTTGATGATCGAAAGACTTTTGATGATTGTTGTATTGCTATTGCTGTGATCAATCAATCAATCGTCTGAATCAATCGTCCTTGAATCGAAACCTAGGATCCATATTTATAGACAATGATGTTTCAGTTGTAGGAAACACCGGATCACTTGGGATTTGATTTGTTTCTGATAAGGAATCATCGGATTTCTCGGGATTCGTATAACCGCCTTGTTGACTTGTTGACTTGTTGACTTGTAACACTTGTATTATACAAGTGTTTGGACTCCGCAGATGTTTTGTTCTTCCGCAGATGTTTTGTTCTTCCGCAGTATTCTTGTTCTTCCGCAGCAGTTTCTTACACTTGGAACTTCAGTTGATTTGTTCATCCGTAGATGATCTTCGGATGTTTTGTTACTTGTACAATATATATCTACGGAAGAACGAACTGTTCATCCGTAGATGTTTCTTACACTTGGTCAATTTCAGTAATTGACCAAGTATTATGTTTGTACCTGCAGCCATACATAAATCAACGCATATATAAATGGGTTAACCTATATATTTAATGCATACACAATAATGAAATACAAAAGTTCATTACAGATATTAATTCAAGTACTAAGCCTATACATAATGACTAGATCTACTGATTCTAGACCTAACAAAATGGAATAATCATATAAAATTTGGATTTTATAAAGATTATAGAGTTTATTCTAAATTATGAGTTTAAATTACACAATTAGAATTAAATTGTAAAAACTCTTATAAAAAATTAATAAGTTATAAAGATTTCATAAAAGAAAGTAAAACTATTCATTTAAAATATAAAATGAGGGTGATAATAAGTTTGGGGTCAAATTTGTAAATGATAAAACTTAATTTAAAAGTTTTTACATAAAATAATAAACATCTTAAACATCAGGGACCAAAAGTGTAAATTTGTTATAAAACCCAACCCAACCCCGTCGAACTACCCTGTCGCCGGCCTCATCTCCGGCCAACACCTCCGACGACATCAAAAGTCTTAAATCCATCGATTTAATCCAATTAAAATGACTCAAACCGTTTTTAGACTGTTTCGAAACCTAAGACATTAACCCAATTCGATTATAACCGTAGCATTAATGGGTTCGAGTGAAACCGAAACCCAAATCATGATCGTTAACTCTTTAACCTTGAAACAACTGGAAGTGAAGCTATATAAGTGAACCTAACGACCTGAGCAGTTCCTTTGAGCTATTCGATTAATCAATTGAACATTCAACCCACATATTCCTTGGATTTAATCGAAGGCCTCACCTACGACTTCAACCGTGGTGTTCAACATATTCTGTGCAATCTGAACCCTAATAATTAGAGGGCTTTCGTCCCTCATCATCTCTGGAAGCTTTAACACTCATCAATTGAACCATATCAACAATCATAATACGGATTCAGACTATCATTTCAGTCGCGGATATCTGTAAGGCCCCGTTCCCGGGACGCCTATAGTTGGTCATTCATCGCACTCAAAACATATAATTACATTTTTCCTTTCATAAATAGTCGCAGCGGAAACATTAAAACATAATTTCATTTCATCAAAATACTTTTGCACATCAGTACAATCGTTCATTTAACAATCTCATTTATTACAAAAACATTACACATAGTGGATGCCATCCAAAATACGCTAAGTAGCCGCCTCGTGCCATCCTCAACAACATACCTGCCAACTGGAAACACATCAAAGTCAGCGTTGCTGAGTGAGTTCTAGTTTTATAATAAAACTTACTTTTCTTTCGTAAAACCGATCTTTACTTTCCTTATAAAAATATTCGTTACATACATGCGTTCACACATCATACGTACATACAGATAATATCATTATTATCTTCATCATTACGTTCGTTACGTTCACCAGTTATCATACATCATTATCTTTCACTTCTTTCTAGATCCTGTTAGACTTTACCCTCTTCATGGCACACAGCCACGATTACTGAGGTCGAATGACAAGGATCCCATTTCATACATTATTAGGATATTCCATTAACGTTCATTTCATACATTCATTCATCTCTTACTCATTACTCTACATTACCTGAATCTTGTCTTATGCAATATCCCCGACTCATGCTCGAAAGCTGATGCTATGCCGGGACCTGATTACAAGCCCCCGACTCATGTCCGAAGACTGACACAACACCGAGATACGCGACAAAGATCCCATATGAGTCAATCACAGGGATTGAACTCCATCCGAGGCTGTTGCAACACAAAGTCGCTCACCTCAATAGCAATCTCAATGATTACACCCTATCCGAGTCTTTTGCACCCCTAGGGTTGCTCACCTCATTGCCCATCTTAATGATAGCTAACTATCCGAGTCTTTTGCAACAACAAGGTTGCTCACCCCAAGGCAACATCACGATAGCACGTTACTCGAGTCTTTTGCAACGACAGAGTTGCTCACCTCATACATATGCATGGCTTTATGCTACACCCCCGGAGTTATGCGTAACCCGAGTAACCATCATACATTACACCCCCAACATTATGGGTACTACACCCCCACCGAAATGGGTACATCACCCCCATCAACATGGGTACATCACCCCCATCAACATGGGTACATCACCCCCATCAACATGGGTACATCACCCCTATCAACATGGGTACATCACCCCCATCAACATGGGTACATCACCCCCATCGAAATGGGTACATCATCGAAGGTCAGCCACAAAGACTGGAACCCTTGCGTGCACACTATAGACTAGCTGAACCTCTCACGGTTGAGCTTAAGGCATTAGAGCCGTGCACTTCACTTCGCTTCATTTACATACCTCACACGATTTCATTCATTCATTAATGCATGCATTCATTCATTACGTTCCTCTTTTCCTTATCTTCCACTTTACGTTACATAATACTTTCATTTCATTCATTAACGTTCAACGCAAAGGCATAGAAAGATAAACATACATAGCAAGAAACATAACATAAACATAAACATACAGCATCATCATACACATCAATCATACATCACATCACGCACCTCATACATACAATACATCATACGCACCACTATCCCTAACATCACGTAACCATCATACATATCATTATCATCTCCATCATCATCCTCATCATGAGCTCATCCTCCTGTGTCACCTTATACCATCCATGCCCTTCACATCGCCGAGGAATTACCTCACGGATATCATTTCTGAACACTTAGGCGAATGGGCATCCATGCGAATGGACCCTATGCGAATGGACTATGGGCGAATGGACCTCTATGCGAATGGACCATGGGCGAATGGACCTCTATGCGAATGGACTCCCATTCGCATAACTCTCATGCGTATGGCCTTCAGTCGCATGACTTCAGGCGTATGGGCTTCAGTCGCATACTCTTCATGCGAATGAACCTCAGTCGCATGGCCTCCAGGCGCATGGACTTCAGTCGCATAACCTCCGTGCGAATGAACCTCAGTCGCACCATCTCTCAATCGCATGACTCCCAAGCACATGAACTTCAATCGCATGACCATCATGCGTATGGACCTCAGTCGCATAGCAAACGTGCGTATGGACCTCAGTCGCACTTCAATCGGCCGAATGGCCTCCAGTCGCCCTCCAGTCGGTCGCCTAGCCCTAGCTGGTGCAGAGTGCAGTTAGGTCGACTGCAGTCGCGGGTTTTCGACCTCCAACCCCTTCCAAACCTCTTTTAAGCTCAAATCAACCCTTCTAAAGGTTAGGGAAACATACCATGACCTCATACAAGCATAACCAAGCAAGAAATCAAGCCTCAAACGCATCATACACATACATACATACATCAAAACGGGTCTTCACCCAAAAACTCGAAAATAGGTTTTTGGACGTGTTCCAGCCCCAAAATCAGTTGAAAACATGTAAAAGAGGGGTCCTAGAACTCACCTTAACGATCCCGTCAAGTAGAGCTTCGATTTGACTCGCTCCGCGTCGAATTCCACGCTCGAATCCACCCGAACCAACTTTTCTGCTCTTTTCTCCTTCTCTTCTCTTCTCCTCTCTTGGCTGAAAATAGGGAGAATAGGGATGTCTTCCCCCTTTTATACTCCCGTGCATTAAAGTTTCTCTCGTTAGCGGGTTTGGTCCCTCGACTTTGGACTTTATTTCTTTTTCTTCTTTCGTCGACTACAAAGGAAATTTCCGGGTGTTACAATATCCTTCATATAGTTCATCCCCAATTCGAACTTAATCAAGTAAGTTAATCACATAATCATACTCGGTTTTACATGGGGAATCAAAGCCTTAAGTTTTATTTGAGAATCAAAATCAATTTCATGTTTGATTGGATTCAATTCGATTTCTAGGGTTCTTGAGATTTAGGGGATTTCTGTAGTTCATGAATTAATAAAATTATTTCAGGATCATAAACAGATTCGGGCCTCAGCCCAACCGGTTACCACCCATCCTTGTATGCCAGGAGGTCTCGGGTTCGAACCCGACCTCCAGCATTTAATTTTTTGTTATTTTTTTACATATATTTAATTTCAGAAACTATCCTAATATATATTAAACCAAAATAAAAACAAATTTGTTAACTAAAACATTACAAAAATTATTAAATTAGTTTTAAAGGTTTTATAAAACTATGATTTTAAATTAATTATTTTTTAAGGGATAACAAAGATTATAAAAAATTATTAGTTATTTAAGTAATTTAAATGTTATAAACTTATTATGGGTCAAATGTAGATTTTTTTAAAACATTATAAATCTATATGTTAAATAAATAATTATTCAAATAGTTATTTAAATAATTATTTAAATAATTAATTATTCATCTATTCATTTAACCATATTATAAATAATTAGTTAATAAAGTTATTCTTTAAAATTTTATTTAAGTTCTTGAAACTTATAAAACAATATAACTATCTATTATACTTTATTTTTATTTTTAAGGCTTGAAATCATAAGACTTTTATGATAAATCATATAAAAGTTTAAACTTTATAAAATAATTTTAAGGTTATTTAAAATAAATATTCAACTAATTACCTTTATCAAATATCAAATAAATAATTATTAAATTAATTATTTCTTTTCACACATCATATTTAATCTTTATTGATTCAATAAATTAAATTATGGAATACTTATTTTAAATTGATTTATTCCAACTTTATTGAACCATAACACAATCGATTCATTATTGTATTTAATTATTTAAACCCCCAAATTCCAATTGAAACCCTAGTTCGCGTTTAATTATTAATCTTATTATTGAACTTAATCTTGGAATCAATACGTTTAGGTAGCTTACAAAAGAAATCGTTGGAGCCTCGTTTAAATTCTTATCATCACCTTATTCATATCATGTGAGTTTTCCATGTGAGTTCTCCATGCCCCTTTTTACTTTATTTCACACCTTTTGGGTGAAACATGTTAACCTTATAAACTTACACTTGTAAACATCTTGATACTTGTAAATGCACATGCAATTCATCTTTACCTTTTTGTCATGGTCATTTCTGTTATTGTAAGTCTTATATTAGATACATATTTTATTTACAATCATCAATTATTGCTAGCCTGGCGACGTCTTAGATCTTTGGGCCTGACAAGCCTATTTGGTGCTAAAGTCGATTTATTGCCGACTCCTGATGACGTATGCTTGTTCATCATGGGAACCAAATACACTTAGCCAATCTTATATACTCGTAATCAAGTCGATGTTTGGTTGTAACGATATGGTTCTATAACCTTACTAACTTATGACCTATAACATGAATTGCTACTTGTAACCTTGTTATATTATGTATGAAAACCTTGGAAACTCACCAACTTTTTAGTTGACCTTTTATTTTTATCATGTTTCAGGTTTACTTCTTGTGGATTTCTCTTCGTGCTCATATAGGACTTGGACCTAGTTTAAATTGAAAGTCTTATGTTATTGGTTGTATTTTGATTGTTTTGTAATTACTTATTTGTCTTGTAATGTTTAATGAATAATGATATTTAATAATATTTCAACTTAATTAGTTCCATATGCTATGAGCAATCATCTCCCATTCGTCCGCCCCAATGATTCCGCCGTCGGTTGGGGTGTGACGGATTGGTATCAGAGCCATGATTATATGGAATTAGGTTATTAGAAATAGAATGACCTAGACTATAACTAAGCACCCTTACACATGAGTCCTCTCATGTATTTTATGTGCTTAGATAGGATTTTATATGCCTTATGTGTTTATACTTGATTATATGATTATATACCTTATGTGTTTATGCTTATACCTTGAATCTTATCAATGCACACACGAACCTTGAATCATCTTCTAAGGCATTATATGCCTAAATCAAACGGTTTTCAAAATGTGCTTTGAATCTTTATTTGTGGTTTTCAAGTCTCGTCAAAGTCTAACTCCTATAACTTGAAACATGTAATGCTGGAAGAGTGGGATATCTGTATCTCGAGGTGTTCTGTCTAGGAAAGGTATTCATATAAATCCAAATCAACCGATGGATCCATTTACCTTACCTGGGAACCCTTGGGGTGAGTGTCTGCTTATAGGTACGCATGTCTTCATTAAGATTGTAGCTGACACAATACTTTGATAAGTCAACGTATTGCTTTGGTTTGTAAACCGAACGTTACACTCGAAACATCTTGTTATTTTGAATCGTTTTATCGTTGATCTTGTCTTCCTAATTCTTAAAACTCATTATTCCATTTCTCTTAATGACTCTTAAAAATCTTTCTAAACGCCTTCCCCTCAAAACCACACTTATCCTGAAAACCTATTACAATGATGCTCTCCTTCTAAATTGAATCTTTAATCTTAACAAAAATGATTCTCGTATCAACGTTAAACTAATGAAACTTTAAAAACATCAACGAAATAGTAAACAAGAATTGATCATCTAAGAACCTTGTTAAAGTTAATTGTTGAAAAGCTCTTATGAACTTTATGTCCCATCCAAAAGCCTCCTGAATCTATGTCTTGTATCACACTAATACTTAGTGTTTCCCTCATGATAAAACCTTCCTAACCGTCTTCAACTGTTTAAAATACAAATGTTTATCAACTAAAAAGTCTAAATTAATAATCTTGTACCGTTTGTCAAGAAACACATGAAATCATGAATCATGAAATTGAACAAACTTAAGCATAGCAAAACATCATAATTAAGCTCATTGAATTTAAACGTTCCAAGTGTCACTTGCGAACGTGACACGAAATCCAAGTCTCCTCGTATCCTTGAAATTAATTTTCTCTTGATTAAATTTCGGGACGAAATTTCTCAAAGTAGGGGAGACTGTAACATCTGCCCATTTTGAAAATATAGACCCGAACCCGTTCTGTTGGTTTTATAAATCAAGCACATTAATTCAAACTATTTCTATCATTTTGGTGGTTTTTAAAACAATCAATGTGTTATTTAACTAATTTCATGAAATTGGTGATTAAAAATTTACATTTAATCTTTCATTTAATAAGTTTATAAACTTATGAGGCTTATATATCATTTAAGAAGTTTCAATTATTATATAAAAGAAATTAGACTTTAAAATTTCTATGAAATTTATAAAGATTAATAAATATATAAAGATTATTATTCTTATCCACCTTAATAATTTAATAATCAATATTTAACAAGATTTATAATTTTTATAATATTTTATAAACGAATAAATGGAATAATCATATAAAATTTGGATTTTATAAAGATTATAGAGTTTATTCTAAATTATGAGTTTAAATTGCACAATTAGAATTAAATTGTAAAAACTCTTATAAAAAATTAATAAGTTATAAAGATTTCATAAAAGAAAGTAATACAATTCATCTAAAATATAAAATGAGGGTGATAATAAGTTTGGGGTCAAATATGTAAATTATAAAACTTAATTTAAAAGTTTTTACATAAAATAATAAACATCTTAAACATCAGAGACCAAAAGTGTAAATTTGTTATAAAACACAACCCAACCCCGTCGAACTACCCTGTCGCCGGCCTCATCTCCGGCCAACACCTCCGACGACATCAAAAGTCTTAAATCCATCGATTTAATCCAATTAAAATGACTCAAACCGTTTTTAGACTGTTTCGAAACCTAGGACATTAACCCAATTCGATTTTAACCGTAGCATTAATGGGTTCGAGTGAAACCGAAACCCAAATCATGATCGTTAACTCTTTAACCTTGAAACAACTGGAATTGAAGCTATATAAGTGAACCTAACGACCTGAGCAGTTCCTTTGAGCTATTCGATCAATCAATTGAACATTCAACCAGCATATTCCTTGGATTTAATCGAAGGCCTCACCTACGACTTCAACCGTGGTGTTCAACATTTTCTGTGCAATCTGAACCCTAATAATTAGAGGGCTTTCGTCCCTCATCATCTCTGGAAGCTTTAACACTCATCAATTGAACCATATCAACAATCATAATACGGATTCAGACTATCATTTCAGTCGCGGCTATCCTTCATATAGTTCATCCCCAATTCGAACTTAATCAAGTAAGTTAATCACATAATCATACTCGGTTTTACATGGGGAATCAAAGCCCCAAGTTTTATTTGAGAATCAAAATCAATTTCATGTTTGATTAGACTCAATTCGTTTTCTAGGGTTCTTGAGATTCGGGGTATTTCTGTAGTTCATGAATTAATAAAATTATTTCTGGATCATAAATAGATTCGGGCCTCAGCCCAACCGATTACCACCCATCCTTGTATGCAGGAGGTCTCGGGTTCGAACCCAACCTCCAACATTTAATTTTTTGTTATTTTTTTTACATATATTTAATTTCAGAAACTATCCTAATATATATTAAACCAAAATAAAAACAAATTTGTTAACTAAAACATTACAGAAATTATTAAATTAGTTTTAAAGGTTTTAAAAACTTATGATTTTAAATTAATTATTTTATAAAGGATAACAAAGATTATAAAAACATTATTAGTTATTTTAAGTAATTTAAATGTTATAAACTTATTATGGGTCAAATGTAGATTATTTTAAAACATTATAAATCTATATGTTAAATAAATAATTATTCAAATAGTTATTTAAATAATTATTTATTCATATATTCATTTAACCATGTTATAAATAATTAGTTAATAAAGTTATTCTTTAAAATTTTATTTAAGTTCTTGAAACTTATAAAGCAAAATAACTTTCTATTATACTTTATTTTTATTTTTAAGGCTTGAAATCATAAGACTTTTATGATAAATCATATAAAAGTTTAAAACTTTATAAAATAATTTTAAGGTTATTTAAAATAAATATTCAACTAATTACCTTTATCATATATTAAATAATTAATTATTAAATTAATTATTTCTTTTCACACATCAAATTTAATCTTTACTAATTCAATAAATTAAATTATGGAATACTTATTTTAAATTGATTTATTCCAACTTTATTGAACCATAACACAATCGATTTATTATTGTATTAAATTATTTAAACCCCCAAATTCCAATTGAAACCCTAGTTCGCGTTTAATTATTAATCTTATTATTGAACTTAATCTTGGAATCAATACGTTTAGGTAGCTTGCAAAAGAAATCGTTGGAGCCTCCTTTAAATTCTTATCATCACCTTATTCATATCATGTGAGTTTTCCATGTGAGTTCTCTATGCCCCTTTTTACTTTATTTCACACCTTTTGGGTGAAACATGTTAACCTTATAAACTTACACTTGTAAACATCTTGATACTTGTAAATGCACATGCAATTCATCTTTACCTTTTTGTCATGGTTATTTCTGTTATTGTAAGTCTTATATGAGATACATATTTTGTTTACAATCATTAACTATTGCTAGCCTGGCGACGTCTTAGATCTTTGGGCCTGACAAGCCTATTTGGTGCTAAAGTCGATTTATTGCCGACTCCTGATGACGTATGCTTGTTCATGATGGGAACCAAATACACTTAGCCAATGTTATATACTTGTAATCAAGTCGAGGTTTGGTTGTAACGTTATGGTTCTATAACCTTACTAACTTATAACCTATAACATGAATTGCTACTTGTAACCTTGTTATATTATGTATGAAAACCTTGGAAACTCACCAACTTTTTTGTTGACCTTTTATTTTTATCATGTTTCAGGTTTACTTCTTATGGATTTCTCTTCGTGCTCATATAGGACTTGGACCTAGTTTAAATTGAAAGTCTTATGTTATTGGTTGTATTTTGATTGTTTTGTAATTACTTATTTGTCTTGTAATGTTTAATGAATAATGATATTAAATAATATTTCAACTTAATTAGTTCCATATGCTATGAGCAATCATCTCCCATTCGTCCGCCCCGATGATTCCGCCGTCGGTTGGGGTGTGACAGATTGGTATCAGAGCCATGATTATAGGGAATTAGGTTATTAGAAATGGAATGACCTAGACTATAACTAAGCACCCTTACACATGAGTCCTCTCATGTATTTTATATGCTTAGATAGGATTTTATGTGCCTTATGTGTTTATACTTGATTATATGATTATATACCTTATGTGTTTATGCTTATACCTTGAATCTTATCAATGCACACACGAACCTTGAATCATATTCTAAGGCATTATATGCCTAAATCAAACGGTTTTCAAAATGTTCTTTGAATCTTTATTTGTGGTTTTCAAGTCTCGTCAAAGTCTAAGTCCTATAACTTGAAACATATAATGCTGGAAGAGTGGGATACCTGTATCTCGAGGTGTTCTGTCTAGGAAAGGTATTCATATAAATCCAAATCAACCGATGGATCCATTTACCTTACCTGGGAACCCTTGGGGTGAGTGTCTGCTTATAGGTACACATGTCTTCATTAAGGTTGTAGCTGACACAATACTTTGATAAGTCAACGTATTGCTTTGGTTTGTAAACCGAACGTTACACTCGAAACATTTTGTTATTTTGAATCGTTTTATCATTGATCTTGTCTTCCTAAAACTTAAAACTCATTATTCCATTTCTCTTAATGACTCTTAAAAATCTTTCTAAACGCCTTCCCCTCAAAACCGCACTTATCCTGAAAACCTATTACAATGATGCTCTCCTTCTAAATTGAATCTTTAATCTTAACAAAAATGATTCTCGTATCAACGTTAAACTAATGAAACTTTAAAAACCTCAACAAAATAGTAAACAAGAATTGATCATCTTAGAACCTTGTTAAAGTTAATTGTTGAAAAGCTCTTATGAACTTTATGTCCCATCCAAAAGCCTCCTGAATCTATGTCTTGTATCAAACTAATACTTAGTGTTTCCCTCATGATAAAACCTTCCTAACCGTCTTGAACTGTTTAAAATACAAACGTTTATAAACTAAAAAATCTAAATTAATAATCTTGTACCGTTTGTCAAGAAACACATGAAATCATGAATCATGAAATTGAACAAACTTAAGCATAGCAAAACATCATAATTAAGCTCATTGAATTTAAACGTTTCAAGTGTCACTTGCGAACGTGACACGAAATCCAAGTCTCCTCGTATCCTTGAAATTAATTTTCTCGTGATTAAATTTCGGGACGAAATTTCTTAAAGTAGGGGAGACTGTAACATCTGCCCATTTTGAAAATGTAGACCCGAACCCGTTCTGTTGGTTTTATAAATCAAGCACATTAATTCAAACTATTTCTATCATTTTGGTGGTTTTTAAAACAATCAATGTGTTATTTAACTAATTTCAAGAAATTAGTGATTAAAAATTTTACATTTAATCTTTCATTTAATAAATTTATAAACTTATGAGGCTTATATATCATTTAAGAAGTTCCAATTATTATATAAAAGAAATTAGACTTTAAAATTTCTATGAAATTTATAAAGATTAATAAATATATAAAGATTATTATTCTTATCCAACTTAATAATTTAATAATCAATATTTAACAAGATTTATAATTTTTATAATTTTTTATAAACGAATAAATGGAATAATCATATAAAATTTGGATTTTATAAAGATTATAGAATTTATTCTAAATTATGAGTTTAAATTGCACAATTAGAATTAAATTGTAAAAACTCTTATAAAAAATTAATAAGTTATAAAGATTTCATAAAAGAAAGTAAAACAATTCATCTAAAATATAAAATGAGGGTGATAATAAGTTTGGGGTCAAATATGTAAATTATAAAACTTAATTTAAAAGTTTTTACATAAAATAATAAACATCTTAAACATTAGAGACCAAAAGTGTAAATTTGTTATAAAACACAACCCAACCCCGTCGAACTACCCTGTCGCCGGCCTCATCTCCGGCCAACACCTCCGACGACATCAAAAGTCTTAAATCCATCGATTTAATCCAATTAAAATGACTCAAACCGTTTTTAGACTGTTTCGAAACCTAGGACATTAACCCAATTCGATTTTAACCGTAGCATTAATGGGTTCGAGTGAAACCGAAACCCAAATCATGATCGTTAACTCTTTAACCTTGAAACAACTGGAATTGAAGCTATATAAGTGAACCTAACGACCTGAGCAGTTCCTTTGAGCTATTCGATCAATCAATTGAACATTCAACCAGCATATTCCTTGGATTTAATCGAAGGCCTCACCTACGACTTCAACCGTGGTGTTCAACATTTTCTGTGCAATCTGAACCCTAATAATTAGAGGGCTTTCGTCCCTCATCATCTCTGGAAGCTTTAACACTCATCAATTGAACCATATCAACAATCATAATACGGATTCAGACTATCATTTCAGTCGCGGCTATCCTTCATATAGTTCATCCCCAATTCGAACTTAATCAAGTAAGTTAATCACATAATCATACTCGGTTTTACATGGGGAATCAAAGCCCCAAGTTTAATTTGAGAATCAAAATCAATTTCATGTTTGATTGGACTCAATTCGATTTCTAGGGTTCTTGAGATTTGGGGGATTTCTGTAGTTCATGAATTAATAAAACTATTTCTGGATCATAAATAGATTCGGGCCTCAGCCCAACCGGTTACCCTCCATCCTTGTATGCAGGAGGTCTCGGGTTCGAACCCGACCTCCAGCATTTAATTTTTTGTTATTTTTTACATATATTTAATTTCAGAAACTATCCTAATATATATTAAACCAAAAGAAAAACAAATTTGTTAACTAAAACCTTACAGAAATTATTAAATTAGTTTTAAAGGTTTTAAAAACTTATGATTTTAAATTAATTATTTTATAAAGGATAACAAAGATTATAAAAACATTATTAGTTATTTTAAGTAATTTAAATGTTATAAACTTATTATGGGTCAAATGTAGATTATTTTAAAACATTATAAATCTATAAGTTAAATAAATAATTATTCAAATAGTTATTTAAATAATTATTTAAATAATTAATTATTCATCTATTCATTTAACCATGTTATAAATAATTAGTTAATAAAATTATTCTTTAAAATTTTATTTAAGTTCTTGAAACTTATAAAGCAATATAACTTTCTATTATACTTTATTTTTATTTTTAAGGCTTGAAATCATAAGACTTTTATGATAAATCATATAAAAGTTTAAAACTTTATAAAATAATTTTAAGGTTATTTAAAATAAATATTCAACTAATTACCTTTATCAAATATTAAATAATTAATTATTAAATTTATTATTTCTTTTCACACATCATATTTAATCTTTATTAATTCAATAAATTAAATTATGAAATACTTATTTTAAATTGATTTATTCCAACTTTATTGAACCATAACACAATCGATTCATTATTGTATTTAATTATTTAAACCCCCAAATTCCAATTGAAACTAGTTCGCGTTTAATTATTAATCTTATTGTTGAACTTAATCTTGGAATCAATACGTTTAGGTAGCTTGCAAAAGAAATCGTTGGAGCCTCGTTTGAATTCTTATCATCACCTTATTCATATCATGTGAGTTTTCCATGTGAGTTCTCTATGCCCCTTTTTACTTTATTTCACACCTTTTGGGTGAAACATGTTAACCTTATAAACTTACACTTGTAAACATCTTGATACTTGTAAATGCACATGCAATTCATCTTTACCTTTTTGTCATGGTTATTTCTGTTATTGTAAGTCTTATATGAGATACATATTTTGTTTACAATCATTAACTATTGCTAGCCTGGCGACGTCTTAGATCTTTGGACCTGACAAGCCTATTTGGTGCTAAAGTCGATGTATTGCCGACTTCTGATGACGTATGGTTGTCCATCATGGGAACCAAATACACTTAGCCAATCTTATATACTTGTAATCAAGTCGAGGTTTGGTTGTAACGATATGTGTTCTATAACCTTACTAAGTTATAACCTATGACATGAATTGCTACTTATAACCTTGTTATATTATGTATGAAAACCTTGGAAACTCACCAACCATTTAGTTGACCTTTTATTTTTATCATGTTTCAGGTTTACTTCTTGTGGATTTCTCTTCATGCTCATATAGGACTTGGACCTAGTTTAAATTGAAAGTCTTATGTTATTGGTTGTATTTTGTTTGTTTTGTAATTACTTATTTGTCTTGTAATATTAAATAAATAATGATATTTAATAATATTTCAACTTAATTAGTTCCATGTGCTATGAGCAATCATCTCCCATTCGTCCGCCCCGATGATTCCGCCGACGGTTGGGGTGTGACAGAATAATTATTTATTTAACATATAGATTTATAATGTTTTTAAATTATCTACATTTGACCCATAATAAGTTTACAACATTTAAATTACTTAAAATAACTAATAATGTTTTTATAATCTTTATTATCGTTTATAAAATAATTAACTTAAAATCATAAGTTTTTAAAACCTTTAAAACTAATTTAATAATTTCTGTAATGTTTTAGTTAACAAATTTGTTTTTATTTTGGTTTAATATATATTAGGATAGTTTCTGAAATTAAATATATGTAAAAAAATAACAAAAAATTAAATGTTGGAGGTCGGGTTCGAACCCGAGACCTCCTGCTTACAAGGATGGGTGGTAACCGGTTGGGCTAAGGCCCGAATCTGTTTATGATCCAGAAATAATTTTATTAATTCATGAACTACAGAAATCCCCCAAATCTCAAGAACCCTAGAAATCGAATTGAGTCCGATCAAACATGAAATTGATTTTGATTCTCAAATAAAACTTGGGGCTTTGATTTCCCATGTAAACCGAGTATGATTATGTGATTAACTTACTTGATTAAGTTCGAATTGGGGATGAACTATATGAAGGATAGCCGCGACTGAAATGATAGTCTGAATCCGTATTATGATTGTTGATATGGTTCAATTGATGAGTGTTAAAGCTTCCAGAGATGATGAGGGACGAAAGCCCTCTAATTATTAGGGTTCAGATTGCACAGAAAATGTTGAACACCACGGTTTAAGTCGTAGGTGAGGCCTTCGATTAAATCCAAGGAATATGCAGGTTGAATGTTCAATTGATTGATCGAATAGCTCAAAGGAACTGCTCAGGTCGTTAGGTTCACTTATATAGCTTCAATTCCAGTTGTTTCAAGGTTAAAGAGTTAACGATCATGATTTGGGTTTCGGTTTCACTCGAACCCATTAATGCTACGGTTAAAATCGAATAGGGTTAATGTCCTAGGTTTCGAAACAGTCTAAAAACGGTTTGAGTCATTTTAATTGGATTAAATCGATGGATTTAAGACTTTTGATGTCGTCGAAGGTGTTTGCCGGAGATGAGGTCGGCGACAGGGTAGTTCGACGGGGTTGGGTTGGGTTTTATAACAAATTTACACTTTTGGTCCCTGATGTTTAAGATGTTTATTATTTTATGTAAAAACTTTTAAATTAAGTTTTATAATTTACAAATTTGACCCCAAACTTATTATCACCCTCATTTTATATTTTAAATGAATTGTTTTACTTTCTTTTATGAAATCTTTATAACTTATTAATTTTTATAAGAGTTTTTACAATTTAATTCTAATTGTGTAATTTAAACTCATAATTTAGAATAAACTCTATAATCTTTATAAAATCCAAATTTTATATGATTATTCCATTTATTCGTTTATAAAATATTATAAAAATTATAAATCTTGTTAAATATTGATTATTAAATTATTAAGGTGGATAAGAATAATAATCTTTATATATTTACTTATCTTTATAAATTTTATAGAAATTTTAAAGTCTAATTTCTTTTATATAATGATTGGAACTTCTTAAATGATATATAAGCCTCATAAGTTTATAAACTTATTAAATGAAAGATTAAATGTAAATTTTTAATCACTAATTTTATGAAATTAGTTAAATAACACATTGATTGTTTTAAAAACCACCAAAATGATAGAAATAGTTTGAATTAATGTGCTTGATTTATAAAACCAACAGAACGGGTTCGGGTCTACATTTTCAAAATGGGCATATGTTACAAAATGCTTGAGAGATTATTTGGAAAAATGTTCTATTGTTTCCTGGATGGTTTCTCAGGTTATTTTCAAATTCCTATTGCTCCCGAAGATCAAGAGAAAACGACATTCACCTGTCCATATGGCACATTTGCTTATCGGCGAATGCCCTTTGGATTGTGTAATGCTCCTGCTACATTTCAAAGATGCATGGTAGCAATCTTTCATGACATTACTGAACACTCAATGGAAGTTTTCATGGATGATTTCTCCATCTATGGAAACTCATTCGAGCAATGTCTTGAAAATCTGGAAAAGATGCTAGTTAGATGTGAAGATTCTAACCTTGTTTTAAATTGGGAAAAGTGCCACTTCATGGTTACGGAAGGAATAGTGTTAGGACACAAAATCTCTCGAGTAGGGCTTGAAGTCGATCAAGCCGAAGTTGATACTATTTCTAAACTTCTGCATCCCACAACCATGAAAGTTATCAGAAGTTTCCTAGGCCATGCATGATTCTACCATTGTTTCATCAAAGATTTCTCAAAAATCGCTCGACCAATGACTCAACTTCTTGAGAAAGACGCTCAATTCGTATTTTCTGACGAATGCATTTGTGCATTCAAATTGCTTAAGGAGAGACTGGTAATCGCTCCAATCATGGTTTCCCCAGATTAGACGCAAGCGATTTCACAGTAGGAGCCGTATTAGGACAGAGGAAAGACAAGCAATTTCACCCAATTCATTATGCGAGCAAAACCCTAAACGACGCACAAGAAAACTACACCACCACCGAGAAAGAACTTTTTGCGGTAGTTTTCGCATTTGACAAATTCCGCTCGTATCTGATCCTTTCAAAAACAATCGTTTACACTGATCATGCAGCCCTTCGTTATTTGTTCAACAAACAAGATGCAAAGCCGAGATTGATTCGTTGGATACTTTTGCTTCAAGAATTTGACATCGAAATTCGTGATAAGAAAGGAGCGGAAAATCTAGCGGCCGATCATCTCTCTCGTCTTGAGGATTCAAGTCCTTCACAAACCGAGGAAGTCACAATAAACGACAATTTTCCTCACGAATTCCTTATGAACATTCAATCCTCAATCGATAAACATCCTTGGTTTGCCGATTTTGCAAATTACTTAGCAAGCAGAATCCTTCTCAAGGGAATGACGTATCATCAAAAGAAGAAATTTTTTACTGATATATCAAACATTACTATTGGGAGGACCCGTATCTGTTCAGAATCGGTGCAGACCAACTTATTCGAAGATGCGTATACGGAAGTGAAGCATAACAGATCCTAAGGCACTATCATGAAGGACCCACAGGAGGACACCATGGAACAACCCTAACAGCCAAGAAAGTATTTGACTCTGGATTTTACTGGCCCACGATCTTCAAAGATGCTCACAACATGGTACATACCTGTAATGCATGTCAAAGAGCAACCAAATATCTCAACAAGGGATGAGATGCCTCAGAAACCATTTCAAGTATGCGAGGTATTTGATATATGGGGTATTGATTTCATGGGGCCATTCCCGGTGTCATTTGGCAATCGTTACATCTTGGTAGCAGTTGATTACCTTTCAAAATGGGCTGAAGCTCAAGCCCTACCTACCAATGATGCCAGAAACATTATTAGATTCCTTAAGAAACTATTCTCTTGTTGGTGCCCCCAAAGCTCTAATTAGTGACCGAGGAACTCATTTCTATAACAACCAGCTCGAAACGAGCAATGGCACGTTATGGAGTGCACCATCGCTTTACAACTGCTTACCATCCACAAGCAAATGGGCAAGCTAAAGTCACTAACCGAGGCATCAAACAAACCCTTGAGAAAACTGTAGGTCAAAACCACAAGGACTGGTCTACCAAGTTAGATGATGCACCATGGGCTTTTCGAACAGCCTATAAGACTCTCATCGGCACAACACCGTTCAAACTAGTCTATGGGAAGTCGTGTCATCTACATGTGGAACTAGAGCACAAGGCCTTTTAGGCACTTAAAGCAGCAAACCTTGTCAGGACCGTGTACGTACGGAATACTAACTGATAATGCGTGAAACCAGATCAAATAGTGCGGAATCCTATTTGATTGGCGATCCAATCAGTGAGAATGCAATCCTGATCAATCTAACGATTAAAGAAACGTTAAGAACGAGTAGAAAACGATCAGATGCGAACTATGAACTTGGAATAGGCTTTCAGGACGCTCTGGACGGCTAGGTTATGAGTATGTGTCAAAAGTTACGTTTTTCCACGAATTAAGTGGTATTTATATGTTTGCAGTCTTCATTCGTGCGACTGAACCATTAGCATGGTTCAGTCATGCGCCTGACCCATGCGACTGATTCATACGCACGGCTGAAAGTTCAGTCGTGCGACTAATTCAATCTCATGTCTCACTCGTACGACTGATCCAGTCGTCTGGTTCAGTCATGCGACTAGGTTATTAGCATGATGTATTCATGCGTATGGTCCATAAGTATGGTCCATTAGCATGAATCATCATATAACAACTTCAAACCTATATAATAAGTTTATATATATGAATCAGATATAAGTAAACATCAAAGCACAAATCACATATTATTACATTGTTTCATTACACATATGTAAGCCATGACAGACTTTTACATTAAGCACATAAACTAAGGACATATGTATCAACAAACTCCCCCTTGGACCTAGTTTACTCTAATGTCTGACATCCTTCATAAGCTCCTCAAACCTCTTGTACTTCTCCTCTCTTGTGACTCCTGCATGTATTTCAAACGCAAAGCAGAGCCGTATCACATTCTGGAATTGGAGAGCTTGTACAATATCCTGCGCGTCAAAGAACAGTGGCCACTTGTATAAAGTGTAGACATCTTTAGCTGACAAGTTAGTAAGACACATTGGGTCAAATACCCTGATAGTTTCCATTTTGCCCTCTCTGTTAAGAACTATAACCGCTTCACCCGTCCTCCAGTCATAATACCACCATTTGAAATGTGGAGTGAAGTCCTGAGGCATTTCCCGTAAGGGAATCTTTGACATCGTGCGCATGGGACTCCACTTCAACACTATTATAGGCTTTCCAGATATGGGATCCACCTCAGACTTGCAAATAAACCTCTTTGGTTGTTGAGGTCTGAAGTTTACCCACCTGGTGTGGTATTCCTTCTTTAATGCAGCTTCAAACCAATCTGACATCTTTTTAGGATCAGCATACATCAGATTTAAGCATGCCAGTCGGTTGAGCTTAAAGCCTGGTAGAGTCTTCAGATTATGAGGATACCTAAAGTACTCTATCTTCTTCTCCCTTTTACAACATAAACGTTTAAGTGCTCAAAATACGCCCACGCTATGATCTTTCCAGACACCTTCTGATGTTTCTTGACTTTGTAGAGTTTGGTGTAGGCATTTTGCTTTAGAGCTGTGCGCTGGGCTTTTATTTCAGCAAAACAACTTGCCCATTCAGCCTTCTTTATATCAACATCTGCATCCGAGGCTTGGGCTTGGCTTTCATCCTTATCTTTTTCTTTCTCCATTACATCCAGTTTTTCAAATGTAGTACTGCCGAGAATGTCACCCAAGTTGGGGATCACATTTCCCTCTTGGTTAGTGTACTCTGGATAGTGGTCAGACGTGACATCCTCTATCTCTATTTCATCAACATCGTTCAGCTCATCATCACTTATAACATCGATATATGGAGCGTCTTTGACGAGCTCATCAGGATTCAGTCTGAACATCTCAGCAAGTTGCTTGTCGGTCAGATCGTGTATAATTTCTCCTTGTTTGGTAGTGTAGCTCACTGACCTTCTTACGATTCCTTGCAAATCAAGAATCATGGTGAATTGAGATTTGATTTGCTGAAGGGGAGCAATATCGTATTCATCTTGCTGTGAAGTTTTATCTGCTTGATTTAAACATTTAGCATAACACACATAAGTAATTATATGAAACACTAAGACATAAACAAGCTTAAATGATCAATAATTACATTAAAGTAATATATAATTCAAGTACAAAAGTTTTAAATATAAAAGACATCTAATCGTTACTTTTGTCTTGAATAGTGGGTTCTTCAGCTGGAGGAGCAGAGGATGAGGCTCCTTGATCTTGACTCCGTTTGGTCCTCCTTTCTTGAGCTCGAGGAGAGGTTGATGCAGCAGCATCACCTTCCTGGTCATCCTCGTCCTTCTATCTTTCCCGCTAGTCCCATCTTCTCCAACATCCTCTTCACTGTCATCTTCATCCTCCTCCTCCTCATCATCAATATCACTATCATCATCATCATCATCACCATCTCCCTCTATAATCTTTAAAGGCTTATCTTTGGATCCTTTAAGCCTTAGCATAATCTTCTTGTTCTTTCTCTCTAGCTCCTCTATCCTCTGAACAAAATGTGCATTCTGTTCCTGGAGCTGTGTAATATGCTCAGCTTGAGCAGCATTGAGCTCCATAAGCTGGTTGAGCTATGCAGCTCTTTGCTCATCTGTGGCAAGCAGCTTTAGCACAATCCGGTTGAGTTTGGCTAGCTATTCCTCTAACCCGATAGAGGGTAGAGTGGATCCATGGCCCATTGGGACTTGAGCAGATGTCCCGGCTTGTTGGGTGGTTGTAGTGGTGGTGGATGTGGTGAATATGGGAGGTGGAATAGGAGTGGATGGTGAAGGGGTGGCTGTGGTAATGGTGGTAGGAGGTGTGGTAGTGGTGGTAGGAAGTGTGGTAGTGGTGGTGGTAGCTGTGGTAGAGGTGGTGGGAAGTGTGGTAGTGGTGGTGGTAGCTGTGGTAGAGGTGGTGGATGTGGTGGTAATCAGGGTAATACTTCTCCTCTTGCTCTTCATGCCATGGGGCTGAGCCATCCACTTCTTCCTCGAACCCTTAGATGAGGATGCTCCCCCTGGGCTGATGGGCTGGTCAAGGATGTATGATGGATCAGTGACATCGGCAGCAGCACCCCTGGACTCACCCTGGCGTCCGCCAACCGCCGCAATCCCTCTCTAATTGGCAACAACCTTACTGCCCACTATCCTTACCAGCGGCTCCTCATCTGACTCTTCCTCCTCATCTGGCAGGAAGTCTTGATGGAACGCAACACTCTCAGTTCCACCCTGTGTGGATGGTGGAGATGATATATCAATGGCAGTGGCCCTAGATGGAGTGGTGCTAGTATCTCCACCATCTTCACTGTCATTGTCATCGTCATCATCAATGGGTCAAACTATGGGCTTTGTGTCTGAATCACTGTCATCATGACGCCACTTCTTACAAGCGGGCGCCACGTAGTCCTCCCGGGCCAGATGCCCAAACAATCTCCTCATCGAGGGCTTCACCTGCTTGCCCCGGTACACTTTCATCCTCCCAAGCGTCGTATCAACCATAACCTCAAGAGTGACCGCATCATCTCTCTCCTTCGGCAGTAGAGAAAAACAGTGCAATTGAAGTGATGAATTGCTCAATATCTAACATCCATGCTAAACAATAACAATTGAGAAGAAAGAATACAATTCTAACATATTTGATAACAAAATGAACAATAACAATCAATAACATGAAGCATAATAGTATTTCTGTGTAAAAACTGCTTAGAATAGGTAGCTTGCAACAATGATCCACGATTAGGGTTTTGCAAGCTTACCTTACAATGAGAATTGACAAAAGTATATATAGCAGTTGTAGTTTCGCAGACAGTTTCGCTAACAGCGAAACTGTCATGCCGAAATTACAGTTTCGCCCGGCAGAACACAAGTTCGCCGGGTAAACTAGAACAGCAAACTGTGAGCGAATTTACAGGTTCGCTCACAGTTTCGCTGGACTGCCAAAAATACACAATTCAAAGAACATACAAAAGGAAACTAACAAAAGTCCTATTACAAGTAAAGTAAACAAACTATACTAAGGTGAGTCCAACCTATACATGATCTTCAATACTCCCCCTAGGTTGGATCTCACTATCTTCACTCTTCTTGATTTGACTTGTCAGCTCCAGTTTCCTCTGCTGCTGTTGATCTGTCTTCATCACCTCCTGCAGCAACACCCTCAGAAGCTTCAGCCAATGATCCTCCAAGGTTTTTTCCTACATCACTAGCTTCTTCAGAATGAGCACTAGCCTTTGCAAACTGCCTGGTCAAATCTTGAACATCCATATCAAACTCATCCTGCGCTCTCACCCTTTCAGCTAGCTTCTTGACCTCCGACCTTACTCCCCTTATCTTGTTTGCAACATTCATGAACAAACTAGCTTCTTTTCTAGTTTCCTCTCCAGCCCCAGCTTTAATGTGATTTTCACATAGTACCAAAAGGTCTTCATCACAAAAACTAAACAACTCCATCGGATCAAAAACTCTGAACTCCTTTCCATGTTTATCTCTAATCACAGCCTCTCCAGTATTGTTGTCATAAAACCACTTCTCAAAGTCCTGTAGTTGTTGAGGAAGAGGATCAGCCAATCTTACCCGATTTACAGTCTTTGGAGGTTTAACTCTTAGTACAATCCTTCCTTTTCCTGTTTCCCAGTCTTTATCCTTCTTTGATCTCTTTCTTTCAGCTTTCATATATCCAAAAGACTCAAAATTATCATTAAGTCCAATTTTTATCTCCTTCTCAAGAAATGATGCTCTTTCACTTAAGTGAGCATTGATCAGAGGTAGAGTAGAGTTGCTAACGTCTCAAATCCCATTTAGGCAAGGTCTTAAAAAGCCTTCCTCTTAAGCATATAACTGATATTCCTCCCCGTCTCTTGATCATAAACATCTTTAAACTTGGATTGTAACACCAGTTATGATTCTTATCAGCTTCCTTCCTGCTTAATCCCTCCAAATTTTGAAACAAAGGAGTGATTTCCTCCACCTCCTTCTCTTTCACCAACCAACCATTTTTATCCATTTCAAAAACATCTGCATCATCTTCTCCCTTCTTAGCAACATAAATCAATGGTCGCTCATCAAACTTCATAAAACTCCGGTTCTGAATCATAGTCTATAAGTTGTTCATCTTCCTCCTCTTCATCAACCAACCCTTTGCCTCTATCAGATACTCCTCAGTGGTAGGTTGTAACAATAACTTTCTTCACCAACAGATGTTTTCAAAATCAAACTGCAGTTACAAACCCAACATCAATAATATCTTCTCATCATTCCTTCCAACATCCTCTCTTGAAATTTTCCTGCTCTCCTCCACCAGTAGTTGCTGCTCCAGAAGTACCTCTCCCTACCTTAGATGAAGTACCCACATTCAGAATTGAGTACTTTGATGTATCAGTCAAATCATCTAACTCAGATTGAGTCAGTTGACTAGGTAGGCCGGCTGCAGCTTTCAGTTGTGTAATCTCCTCAAACAACTTCTTAACCAGTTGTTTTGATGAAACTAACATTCTCTGCATTTCTTCAATCACCTCATCTTTCTGTCTTTCTCTAATTTCTTGATTGTAAAGTTTAGTCTTAATCATACTCAGTTCATTAGCCAACGAAGTATTCAGATTGCGTATCACATCCTCATCAAGATTTTCACTAGCCTCTCTTCTAACTGTAAATCCTCATGTCTATGTTTGGTTCGCCGCTCAGCTCAGCAAAATCAGTTTTTCTTCTTAGACCTCCTTTCTTTTTCAACCCTGATCTCCTCAGCTTGTGCATCAATATCTCTTCAAAATCATAATCCTTTTCTTTGGCATATCTTTCTTTTTCTTTGTAGCATCAGTTGCTGTACTCTTGTTTCTTCAGCTCTTTTATTCTCAGACTCATCCACCCGTCTAATATAATTCCAGCGTTCTGGAGGATACATATTTTCCCAAAGATGGGTGATTTTACCACTAAATCGTGGCGAATAGCACAGCAGTCAGCAAAAAATACGGGGATTCATCTGTACCAGCCTCTTGATCTCTCCATGTTTGGAACATCAGGTATAAGATCATCAAAAATCATCTGAAGAAAACGAGGGTACAACAGCCATTTGTCTTTCTTTACAGCCATCACATTCCTTGCCTTACATGCAAAAATCAATCTAGCTATATTAGCCTTCTCCCCTTTACAAACACAGCACCATAGCCTTAGCCCAATCAAGATTAAGTCCATCGGATCCCACCTTACGGTGATCTAGACACATAATAAAAACATGAGCGATGAATCTCAATTCTTTAGATAAGAATGACTTCTTGATCTCCTTCCTTGAACCAAGGCTGGTCCCTCATACCCATACTTCTAAAAGCTTGAAAAAACACCTAGACTCTGTCATAGCTACTTCATCTCCAGAATCATCTTCAAGTCTAAGAATCCTCGAAACATTCTCAGTAGTGATCGTTACTTCATGATCAATAACTTTGGCAGTGATCTGTTGTACATCTCCTCTAGTATCATACTCTGCAGATTGCCAAAAATCTCTAATATGAAGATCATAAATAGTAGACGAATGAGATATGGCATAGGCTATAGGTGATCTTTGAAGCCATCTGATACAATCTCGAAATCCAGCTGCCTTAGGGTGAGTATCATCTAAAATGGCTGTGATGTTATTCCGCTCATCAAATTTGAGATTAGCCATGATAACCTGATGAAGAAAACAAATAAATTTGAATGAGACATTATGAAAAACAAGAAAATAATACTAAAACAATGAAAACTATCAGTTTCGGCAAGCGAAACAATAGTTTCGCTCATTAAGACATGATAGTTTCGTGAACAAAACAGTTTCGACAAAGAAAAAAATAAACGTTCGACAAGCGAAACAATAGTTTCGCTCATTAAAACAAGTTATTTTCGCTGAACAAAAGACAATTTCGACAAGGTGAGGATAGATTAAAGAAGATTCGCTATTAATTTCTCCAAGCACAAACATAGTTTCGCTGTAAAAAATTAGTTTCGCTGTTCAAAAAATAGTTTCGCTGTTCACAAGAAAACAAGACCAAGCGAAACTGTGCAAGTTTAAGACCAGATTCTGCGAAACTAAAGATAATCTGGCGAAACTGTTAAGTTCGCCCGGACAGCATAACTTTACAGTTTCGCTGAGAAGATGAGACTTTCGTTCAGTTTCGCAGAAAGAATCTGCAATTTTGCTGGATGAACAGCGAACCCCCGAAGAGACAAATCCAAATGACTTAGAATGAGATGATTTTAACCAGATTAAATGATATTACAAGGTTCGAAACTCACATGCGAAGCAAATGAAACGGTTAATCAGTCCAAAACACAACCAAAATGCAAAATCGCCAAATAAAGTCACGGAAAAACCCTAAGATCTACACAGAACGTTTTTGCGAAATTATGAGAAGAATTTCGCAAAAACGACCTTAAATAGCAAATAGTTCGCTGAGGGCGAAACTATAAATTCGCAGGACGAATTACAGTTTCGCCTAGGAAAACTGTAAGTTCGCAAGAGAAACCAGTTGACAACTAATTAGTAAACCTAGCGAAATTACAGTTTCGCCTTGCGAAACAATTAGCGAAAGTATAGTTTCGGCACCCCTTTTCCTTTTTATTTATTTTTTTTATTAATTTTAATTAATTTTAATTTTTTTTATATATTATTTTAATTTTTATTATTATATTTTTAACATGAAGCACATCACATAATGAGATAAATTAATCAGAGAATCACATTCTCTAGATATTTATGAACAAAAAAGATGATCAAAAATCATCGACCAGCAATGAGATCATATGAATAACAGGATCTGATCACAATCTGCACAGAAACAACTGAAATTAGAACAAATCTATAACGATTGCTGATATAATTTATCCACTTAAATATCATGCCTATCCTTTTTCAGCAAACAGCTTATGATTTGTTTAAAGGTTCAATTAGATGCTTTAGAATGTAAGACCCCACAATCATTTGGTAAAAACCCTCACCCAACCTCAGGATTTCTTGAATTTTGAATCAATCTCCATAGAACAAGGCTTGTGCATTGGTGTGCAAATGATTATAAACAGAATATTTCATTCTGAAAGGAACTCATCGATAAGATGATTTGACATAATTATATCAAAATGGTGAGAGCTCCAGATCTATACTCACGTATAACAGAGGAGATAACCAATTTAAACATGTGCTGATGAGAGCTCCAGGTCAGTACTATCGTACAGCAGGAGGAGATCATCACTCCAGGTCAGTACTTCCGTACAGCAGAGGAGATTAGCACAGACACACGATACTCAACACAAGAATATACCAGCTATGGTTCAGGGAGATGACATATCAAAGCAAATGGACGAAAGATTCATTCTCAATCCAATTTTTGTCAGGACTCAGCTTTTGTGCAAGCCAAAACAATGAGTAAATCCAGACATTGTTAAGCATGATGTTTAATTTAATCATAGAGCTGCTGTCTACTTTATTCGTCAGGCTGAGTCTATCAAGCATATCGTTAAAGAATCTGATCAATTTTCCTTAAAAATTTATGTGAAACAGATTCCAGTAACAGTTTACTATTCATTTCTCATTGAAGCACCGGTCAGTATAAAAAATATACTTAGAGAATATACAATCATCTCATCATTTTAAATTTCGATCTCAGAATATGAAATTACTCCCCCAAATTTATTTTCAAATAATAAATAATTTCAAGAAATCACTTTTATTATTATTTTTTAATAAAGAAATAGAAAATGAAAATTTAAAAAGATATAACCCGAGCATAGAAATCAATTCATAGAAACGAGGTTATCAAAAGTTTTTGTGAAAAGATCAGCTTTTTGAGTTTTGTTATCGATGGGTATATAAATCATGAAAACCCTTTCTTGAGCATTTACGAATCGCATGAATTCGTGTCTCGATATGCTTGGTTCGGGAATGATGAATAGGATTTTTAGCAATTCCAATGGTTGCTTCATTGTCACAAAATAAAGGTGTATGGAGAAAATTAATTCCATAATTAATCATTTGGTGTTGGATTCAGAGAACTGAGAACAACAGCTTGAGGCAGCAATATATCCAGCTTCCCCTGTAGAAAGAGAAACAGTAGTTTGTTTCTTGCTCTGCCAAGATACCAAACAATCCCCAAATATTGACACCTCCCGACACAGATTTTCTGTTTAACCTGCAACATTGGAATTACTATCAGAGTAAAGCATGTAAATCAAATTCCCTCCATATGGATACCACAATCCTAAACGAGATGATCCTTTGAGATAAACGAAATACTCTTTTGATAGCTTTCTCATGAGATTCCTTTGGAGCCGACTGATATCTAGCACAGTAACGAACAGCAAAAGTGATATCAGGACGACTTGCAGTAAGATACATGAGAGAGCCAATCATAGATCTAAAAGATGAGGATCAACTGGTTTTCCGTTTCATCTAGAGTAAGACAAGTCTGAGAAGTAAAGGGAGTCATCTATGTAGAAGCATCATCCATCTTAAATTTCTTCAAAATATCTTTAATATACTTCTCCTGATGAATAAGAATTCCTTCTTTCTGTTGTTCAAACTTGTAATCCAAGAAAGAAACACATTTCACCATCATACTCATTTCAAAACCTTTGGCTCATAACTTCTTCAAACTCTCTACACAATGAGAATTTGTAGATCCAAAATAATATCATCAACGTAAACTTGGACAAATATCATTCACCATTCACTCTCTTTTAAATAGAGTCATATCGATGGGTACCACGAGAGAAACCATTGCTTAGAAGATATTGTGTAAGGGTCTCAACCAGATCTGGGTGCTTGATGAAGACCATACAGAGATTTGTCAAGCTTTAAACACTTTATCAGGAAACTCAAGATCCTCAAAACCTAGTGGTTGACACACATATATCTCCTCATCAATGTCTCCGTAGAGAAAAGCACCACTTCACATCCATCTTATATTTTTAAATTGCTTATGAGCAGCATGAGCGAGAAATATTCTGTTCGCTTCAAGACGAGCAACTGGAGCAAAGACTTCTGTATAATCAATCCCGTTCTTGAGCAAAGCCTTGCACAACGAGTCTAGATTCTTACGCACCACTACTCCTCGATCATTGGTTTGTTCTAAACAACCATTTTTAACCGATTGGATATTTGTTAGGAGGTAGTAAATCAACTAAGGTCCAAACCTAAGCTTTCTGAACTGTTGAAGTTCCAATTGCATAGACTCTACCCAACAAGGATCCTGTAGAGCACCATGAACGTTCTTCGGGACAATTTGAGAGATGAAGCAATGAGAAAAGACAAACATTAATTAGACCAGATGACTTCGCATGCGAACACCATCAGAGATAGATCCAATCACGTTGTCAAGTGGATGATCTTTCAAAGTTTTGCAATCACTTGAAGAAGGAAAAATGGTTGAAGAAGTATCGTCCATAGCCGGTGAAAGATTAGATGAAGGTGAATCGATGATAGGTGTTGGATCAGGTAAAGGGAAAAGATGTAGGAGGTAAAGAATCAGATGATGGTGCCAGATCAGTCATGGAGACAAGAAACTAACATCAGTTGATACAACATCATTTACTAAGGTGGTGGATGGACCAGACGATGGAGATGAGGAAATAATATTTGTTTGAGTATTTGGAATGATGTAATCATCATCGAAAAACTGGTAGATTGAACGAATTGAACACAGATCGGAGTCAAAGCAACCATGCTGGTTCAGATCTAACTCAGAAGGATTGGATTCCTGCCCAATCAACATAAAACGACTCTTGAACATACGTGTTCTTTTGTTATAACCCGGTATGCCTTTTGTGAAGAAGATAACCAACAAAGTAACAGTCATCAGAAACAGCACCAAACTTTGTGTTTTGAGATTGAGTATTCAAAAGAGTGCAAGAATGTTAGGACCTGGTATTTGAACGAAATACCTAGTGATTAGCTGTTAAAAACCAACTCAAACTAGTGCGGAATCCTATTTGATTGGCGATCCATCAGTGAGAACACACGAAGAATCAATCAAGAATTGAATCTCGTTAGAACGATTAGCAATCGATCTAATTTGCTATGTGAACTTGGAGAACGATTTGGGAGGTCTCTGGACGGCTAGGGTACGTCTGGAATCGTAATGGGATGAATACTTAGGTTTTTCCACGAATTGGGCCATAAGTTGGTTCAGTCGTGCGATTGAACCATGGCGGTTGATTCATCCGCACGACTGAGTGTTCAGTCGTGCGATTGAGCCAATCTTATGTGTCAATCATACGACTGATCCAGTCTCCTGGTTTAGTCGTGCGATTGAGCAATCGTATGAATTTATTCATGCGTGTGGTCCATTCGCATGGGCCATTCGCATGAGAACTTCATTAAGTTAAGTTTGAATGTTTTAATTAATATACATAATGTGTAACCATTAAACAATCATAAACCCAATCAATTCAATCACGACTCATAACGGAAATATAAAACATCACAAGTAAACAAACCATTCATGTCATTTCATTAATCAATACAAATTACATCATAATCAGACAGACAAGATCATTATTTCAAATCATGATCTAGGGACATACATGCATCAACAAAAACTCCCCCTTGGACCTAGATCTATCTAATCTCTTGTCTTCTGCATAACCTCCTTATACTCTTGTACTTCTCCTCTTTGGTGACTCCTGCGTGAATCTCAAACGCAAAACAAAGTCGTATAACGTTTTGGAACTGGAGGGCTTGTACAATGTCTTGTGTGTCATAGAACAGTGGCCACTTGTATAATGTATAGACATCTAAGCAGACAAGTTGGTTAGCCACATCGGGTCGAATACCTGATAGTATCATTTTGGCCCTCTTAAAAAACTATGACAACTTCAGCAGTTTCTCCAATCATAGTACACCATTTGAAGGTGTGGAGTGAAAGTCCTGTGGCATTTCCTGGAGGGATTCTCGACATAGTGCGCGGGAGGACTCCACTTCAACACAATCTTGGGTTTACCAGTAATGGCATCAACCTCAGACCTTCTTATGTACCTTGTAGGCTGTTGTGGTCTGAAGTTAACCCATCTGGTGTGGTACTCCTTCTTCAGGGCAGCCTCGAAAACCAGCCTGACATCTTTATTGGGTCAGCATACAGCAGCTTTAGCTTAGCCAGCTGGTTGAGCTCAAAACCAGTAGAGTCTTCAGATCAGTGGAAACCTGAAGTAACTCTATGCCCTGTTCCCTCTTAACTGCATACGCGTAAAGTCATCAAAATAAGCCCATACAATAATCGCCTGACACCTTATGGTGTTTTGACTCTGTAGAGCTTGGTGTAGGCATCTTTTTGGTGCAGCACGCTGGGCTCTCACTTCTTAAAAACAGGCAGCCCACTCAGCCTTTCGAATGTCTACGTCATCATTTGAGGCTTGGGCTGTTTCTTCTGTCTTTTCGGTTTCCCGCTCCATTTGTCTAGTACCTCAAACGTATCACTGATAGGGATCACCCAGATTGGGGACCCACATTACCCTCGTTGTCAGCGTACTGAGGATACTCTTCTGCAGTAATATCTTCAACCTCAACTTCATCAACGTCATTTAGTTCTTCATCACTGGTTGAATTCAACTGTTGGAGCATCCGTGACCATTTCATCAGGATTGAGTCTGAACATCTCTGCCAGTGCTCGTTAGATAGGTCATGAATTATTTCCCCTTCTTCAGGGGTATAAACTCACAGACCTTCTTACAATCCCTTTGCAGATCAAGAATCATGGTTAGTTGAGTCTTGACCTGTTGAGGGGAGCAATGTCAAACTCACCCTTTGAAAGTTTGGATCTGTTTGATTTAAACATTTAACACATAAAAACATTAGTAAGTAATCAAACAGAATTTATAAACTAATATATAAAACATTCAACACACTTGTTTTTCATTACATGATTCAAACACAAAATAATAAATACATAAGACATCTAATCGTACTTTTGTCTTGAATCCTCGAATCGTCGCTCGGAGGAGCAGAAGAGGAAGAAGTGGAAGATGACTGGTCCTGTCGATTCTTCGATCTTCGCTCTGACCAGAAGCAGAGGCCGAGCAGCGCGCATCCCCTCCTTCTCCTTCGTCATCATCATCTCTACCTTCTGTCCTTTCTTCCTAAGTCTCTTATCATCATCCTCATCATCCTCCTCATCCTCATCATCATCGTCATCGTATCATCTCATCATCCCCATTCACCCTTTTTATCTTCAAAGGCTCATCCTTTGACCCTTTAACCTCAGCCATAATCGTCTTGTTGGTAGTCTCCAACTCTCTATACGTTTGTTTGGCTGCATTGGGCTGCTGGTCCTGGAGTTGGACATCTCGACTCTTTGAGCATCGATTAGCTGGGTCTGTGACTATCACCCGAGCCTGCTCTGCCATCTGCTGAGACTGAGCAGCAGTCAGGTCGGTCAACTGCGAATCTGCGCCGCTTTATCCTCATCTGCAGCTAGCAGGCGCATCACCATACGGTTTAAGCGCCGACAGCTGCTCCTCTACCCCGATGTGAGGTAGAGTAGGATCCATATACATGTGATGGCTGGGCTGAAGGTCCGGCACCATGATGGGAGTGAGGTGGTGGTGTAGTAGCAGTGGTGAATATGGGTCGGTAAGCAGGTGCTGGTGATGTAAGTGTGAATGGTATGGTGGTGGATTGGGAAGGATACAGTGGTGGTAGGTAAGGTGGTGGCTGTGGTACTGTAGTTGGAGTGGTGGACTGTGGTGATGGATGGTATATCAGTGGAGGTGGTAGTGGTGGCTGTGGTGGTGGAAAGTAGTGGCAGCAGTGGTAACGAAGGTCAGGCGACGCTTTTCTTCTTCAGTCCGTGGTTGAGCCATCCTCTTCCTCCTAGTCCTGGTGGAAGTGGATGCTCCCCTGCAGCTCTGCCCACTGAACCCGGAGCATAGCTCGGGTCAGTCTCTTCTCTCTGTGTGGAGTCCCGGGGTGTTCACAACCACCCTAAGGCCCGTGTTCTGTGGGAACAACTTTGCTTCCCACAGTCCTAGTGAGGGGCTCCTCATCCGACTCCTCTTCCTCCTGATCAACAACAATGGAACTCCTGTGGAAAAGGAAAACCGGCCGTCTCACCAAACCTCTCCGGCAGTGGCAGACCCCGGGGGAATAACGTCTGATCAGTGCCTCTATGTGGAGCAGGCATATCATCCCCGGCGTCGCCGCTATCATCATCATCAGAATCCATATCTGGTAGAAGCAATCTCTCATCATCGGAGCTGTCTGTAATCATGACGCCATTTGCGTCTGCCAGGTGCCACATACCTCTCGTTGGCCAGGTGGCCCAATCAGTCTCTTCACTTGGGGCTTACCTGCTTCCCCTGTAAACTCATCCTGCCCAGAGTAGTATCATCCATAATCTCTAAGGCCACTGCGTCATGACTCTTTGGCAACTATTGGCAGCTTCTCGTTTGAAGACGAGCTGTAAGAATCTGGGGTACATAAACCCCCTCTTACCCTTGGCCTCCAAGTTCTCCACCAAGTAGGAGAATATCATGCTGGAAAAACTGAAGAGGTGGTTCAGAACCAGTGCCACGTAGGCATTTTGGATCTGGTCTGAGAGGTCGTCAAAAAACCACCCCTCCTCGATGCAACACACTTGAGGATCACGTGGTGCTAAGTACTTGTACTGGGGGCTCAGGTTGCTCTGTTGAGCACACCTGAGTTGATTCCCCAGCGTACTTTATCCTCAGGAAGCATCCTCTCACTATCAACGGATGTAGTCTAGTAGGATGATCAGTTGTGTCCCAAACTCTAGTACTCTCTGGATGTCGGAAGCAGAGATCTCAATATCATGTCCCAATATAGAGCTCCTAATGCAGTACGGCTCCGGGAGCGGTCCACCGAGGACTTCTCCAGAAAGCCTGATGGAGTGATCTATATGGCGTGCAAGGCGTGGAGATAGCCTATGAATCCGGGGACCGTCTTAGAAAGGCTATAATGTCAGTAAACTCGGCCCCTTTCTGGTGGTGTGATCCAAATGAGCACAGATGTTGTGCTTTGGATTATGGACCACCTTTCTGCCATTTTCTTGAAACACACAAGACATAGAACCATTAGTACATAAGACATGAAAAATTCTGTTCTAAGTGTAAAGTGAAAATCATTCTGATTCATTCGTGCGAATGAATCATGCGGACTGAAGTCAGTCGTCTGTTCTTTCATGCGACTGGACTCATTCTGGTCAATGTGACATGCGATTGGGTTCAATCTGCTGACTGAGTCTTGCGAATGGTTCAGTCGGCCGACTGAGCTTAATCGTATGGTTCATTCGGCCGAATGACCAAATCGCAAGATTCAATCGTGCGATTGAAGTTCATCCGGACGACCAGTCAACTGTCTCAGTTGTTCAGTCGCCTGTGGTTCGAGTCTTGATCAATACAAGTGATTTAACATGGATTACCGGTTCAATATACTCGCATTCTTGTTACTAATAACCTATTAACCTTAATTTTAACATTTTGCATAGTTTAAGTAGGTTATTAGGTCACGTTCTGTCTGTTTCTTGTTTCGTTCGAATATTCACCAAATTAGGGTTCAATCCTTCTGATTTCAATGAAACAAGACTTCAATCTACCTGTATAATGAATGGCGAACGTCAGTGAATCAAAAGCAATGATAAAACTAGGGGCTAATAAAATTTTGGCAGCATAACGGTAGGGAGTCGATTTAAGGGCGATTTGGGAGTGATGAGTGAAATGCGATCGATTGAGCCTTTAAATACTGAAGCTGGTCTCAGTCGGCCGACTGGTCTCAGTCGCCCAGTTCATTCGGGCGACTCAGGCTCAATCGTACGATTGGCCCAACCAGTCGCATGCAATTGACCGATGAGATTCAGTCGGTCGACTGGCTCAGTCGTGCCTTTTCATTCGCATGTTCAGTTGACCGAATGAGTTTCAATAGGTCGACTGACTCATTCGCCCTCTTCCAATCGGTCGAATGGGCTATTCTGATGAGCCATTCGTGCGAGTGGAAGCCATTCTCATGGTTGGTCCATTCTCATGGTCCATCGTGCGAATGGGTCACACTTAGTTAATTTTCTGCCATTTATACCAATTTACATTTAAACCCTTTTAAATTAATTGAAATGAACGTTATGAGCCTTTGATCATCTCAGACATGATCATTTTATCTTGAAAACATTTTGATCACCTCAGACGTGACCCTTTTAAAAACACTTTGTCACCTCAAACGTGACTATTTTAAACTTTCAAAGCACATATGGTCATCTCAGACATGACCCTTTTAGTGAGTTGATTCCCTTCTGATTTTCCTGATGTAGCCCGACACACGACTAAAATTAAAATTAAAAACAACTAACTAATTTAAAAACCTTAAACTAATTACATAAACAAACTTATTTTTGGCTTTTTGTGAGATATAAATCCAGAGATTGATATCTATGGGATTTGGTTCGGGAGTAGACAGCTTCAACTTACATTTATCATATCTGGACCAATTCAATTTTGAAATCATACAGGTAAGTCAAATCATTTGGGACATACATGCATAAAAAAAGAACAACCAAATGGTCGAAAGAAATCAATTAGAGGCTTTCTCTTATGAAAAAGTTCATAAGGAGTCTTCACTTTATCTTTCACAATTAACACTCGGTTTAGAACATAAGAAGCACAATTTACAGCTTCAGCCCAGAAAATAATGGGTAATGAAGATTCTAGCATTGTGCGAGCAGCTTCCACGAGGGTGCGATTCTTTCGTTCGGCAATACCATTCTGCTGGGGTGTTCTTGCAGCACTAAATTGTCTCACAATCCCTTTTTGAGCATAAAATGAATCGAGAATTTGATTTTTGAATTCAGTACCGTTGTCACTCCTTAGTCCCATAACTTTTCTCTTACTGATTGATTCGATAGAAAATATTAATCTTTGCAATTCCTCTGCAACCTCGCCTTTGTGTGCAAGAAACCTCACCCAAGAATATCTTGAGAAATCATCTGTAAAAACAAGACAAAAAGTTTTTTTAGCAATTGATTTAACACTAATTGGCCCAAATAAATCAGTATGTAACAACTCAAGAGGACAAGATATGCTATTTAGAAGTTTGGGCTTATGAGGTTTCTTATGTGTTTCCCTTTGGCACATGCCATGCATTTTTCATTAACAGAGAAATCTTTTAAAGAAGTCCTCTAACAAGATTGTTCTTTACTAATTTATTAATTATCTTAAAATTAACATGGCCTAAAGACGATGCCATAAGAGAGACTCAGAGGTTGATGCTTTTGAAAGAAGACAAGTTGCAGTAGCCTTTGATTCGCTTGAATTCATATCGAGAAGATACGTATCATGCTTCCTTGGAGCACGCATGAGAATCAAATCATCTGGAATGACAATCTCTGATTTTAAAAATAGACATTCATCAGATTTAAATAGAACAGAATGTCTTATCGCAGATTTGAGAAACATCAGAAGATTAAAGCCAATTCGGGAACATAGTTGACTTTTTCCAAAGTGAGAGAACCATTGGTAAGTTCTCCTTGTCCATCATTTTTCCACCTTTTTATTACCAGCAAAAGCCACATATCCTCCATCTATAATCCGATAGTTGGTCAACAAATCCTTTAATCCCGTCATATGCTTGGAACACCCGCTATTAACATGCCATAAACTGTTACAATCTTTGACGAGGACTCCTGAAAAGAATTAACAAATCAATTAGCCAGGAGTAATAGGAACCCAAGATTGAACAACTTTGCTTATTAAAGAAGCAGATTTCTTACAAAAGAAATTATTAACTAATTTTGTCAATTTATTTCCAAAACAGTTCCTATTAGAGGATCCTTGAATCAAGAAGGACAATTTTTACAAGATGATCCTCTTGACCACACCTGAAACAATGAGGTTTGAATCTAGGTCTGTGATGTGATGAAGTAAAAATAGGATCAATAATAATCTCCTCATCACATTCAGACAAACTAGAATCAACATCACTGAATGTCTCATACAACTCATGAGTTTTGTTATTTGAACAAGAATTTTTCTTAACAAAATTAGAACAAGATTCATCTGACATATCAGTAAAACTTGTACCACTGGTACTGGTGTCAGATGAAGAAGAAATACATTTCTCAGATGACGTCATATTTAATGGTGTGAAAGATGGAATAGGTTGAGAAAAGAACTTTTCAAAACAATTAGTTTTAAGTTGCTCAGTTATTTTTGGAGAAAGATCAGATGCATTACATTCATTATGAGAACAAAAATCATCACTACCATGATCTGAATTACAAGATGGAATAAAACTATCATGAGAACATGAGACATTCAAGTCTGTTACATTAGAACTAGAAACAAAAACAGAATTTAAACTAGACTTATGATCTAAAACAGACTGCTGATTTTCAGGTGTACTAGAACTAGTGCATCCAAGCCCACTAGTTGGTCCATAGTCGTAGTCTTCACGAATGTATTTAGAGTTATTCCCGACTAAACCTGCAGACATACTGTCAGTATCTGTTTTGATTAAATCATTAGAAGGATGAGGAACATGCATAGGAGAATAACAGTATGTACTAGGTGGAGGATAAACCTGTACATTTTCATAACCCAAACCTGTTTTAATTCTTGCTCCCCGTTAAGATTTACAAAGATCATCATGTTTCATTCCAGAAATAGCCTATTTATCTAACTTTGACTGAAGTTTGCTTGCTTCAAATTCAGCAACAGCAACCCTTTCAGTCAAAGTATTAATCTCGATATCTTTCCAAAACAATTCTTTTTAAATGATCATTTTCTTTTAAAGCCTCATTTAATTTCACAAAATATTTTGATTCATTCATTTTAAGCTCATCATTAATTCGCTTTAAATCCTTTTCATTATCAATTAACAAACGGTTAGCCTTATAAATCCCAAATAATCTAATTTTACAAGCAGGTGAACACATATCCTGTATTACCTCATATGGAAGTTCCATTACCATCCTTTCAGCAGCTAAAGCTTTGTCACACATGCATACTGGAGTACTTGATTTCTTTTCCTCAACAGTAGCAACAACATCATCCTTCTCCTTTCCTATCTCATCTCTTGAATTTCTTTTCTCACTTAATCCTTCAGTCTCATCTTTCCTATTTCCATCTGCCTTTTCTTCTTTCCCATTTACTAATGACTCG
This sequence comes from Flaveria ramosissima, assembly GCA_025215565.1. NCBI lineage: Eukaryota > Viridiplantae > Streptophyta > Magnoliopsida > Asterales > Asteraceae > Flaveria > Flaveria ramosissima. Next base: position 82,077,547 of record CM046040.1, read on the forward strand.
TTTTCTCTTTTGAATTCCTTGAACAGCACAAATCCATCTTCACCATCTACCTCTTCATTACTTTCCACAAACTCAGCAACTAACGCGTGATTGATCTCAGTTCTTGTTTCTTCCACCTCTGCACTCCAGTCAAAGTTCCAAATCAAAGCCGACTCCTTCTTTAGATTCACTTCTTCCTTTTCTTTCTCTGCTGTCAATCTTGGTACTCCAGAGTTACTAGGATCTGTGACAATTGGTAATGGACATTCACGTTTAAAATGTCCCAATTGTTTACAATTAAAGCACCTCAATTTTGACTTATCAAATCCCAGTTTTGAAGTAGATGATTGGCCACCAAAGTTCTTTCGTCTGGTTCTTTCCATAAATCTCCGAGCTCTTAAAGTTAACATCGCCATTTGCCATTGAATATCAGTTTCTTCAAGATCATCAGGATCAACCTGATACATGTCCTCCATAGTCATTCCTTTACCTTTCAGTTCTCCAGCAACAAGAGCTTCATAGCTCTAAACAAACATTCCAAAAAGAGCCATTGTTTTTGATGGAATTGAAGTTTCAGCATTGACCTTAGAATTTCCCAATCTCTTCCAACATGACTATTCCCACTCGAGAAATTACTTGTATTGCTCCCTCCTTGAATTGGATTTTGTATGTGAGTTTGCAGCGGATGACAACAAAGCAGCATTTTGAGAAAAACCAGATGTGGGCATCATAGTCTGGTTAAATTCCCTTCTTTTCATATCCAACTCAAAAAATTTCAACTTGTTAATGATATCCATCAGCTTGTAATCTGTAAAACCTCTTTCTTGTTTAAGCATTCTCACTTGAAGACTCCACTGTGGTGGAAGAGAATCGAGAAGCCTATTAACTTATTCACTGTTTGAGAGCCTTTCATCATATTTCTTTAAAGTGCTTGAGACGGTTAAGAAACGGTTTGTAAGATCTGTCAGACTCTCATTCTTGTATCCCACAAATGAATTGAACTCTTTTTCAGCCTGAATATTCTTATCTTTTACCAAATCTGCATTACCATCATAAAATTCACATAAAGCATCGTAAAGAGATTTAGCATTTTTATGCTCTGCAATACGGTTGTAGATGTCTGGAGCTAAACAGAGAGTTAGAGCACCGAAAGCCTTATGATCACGATCAATCAATTTCAGATCTCTTTCAGTATAGGAAGATGGGTCCTTGTTCTGAGAAACAACATCACCAACAGTAACCGTTGGTATGTGAGGACCAGAAGTAATTGATTCCCATTGATTATGATCAGTGTAGAAGAAGAAAGCTTTGAGACATCTCTTCCAATCTTCAAAATTATCTCCATTAATGAGTCTTCGAGGTCTATTAGGAGCAACACTTTCAAGATCAACAAGTGTGAGAGTAGTTAATTTCGACATTATAGTTTCGGCAGAAAGGTTTATAATTTCGCTGACAAATTCGCAGGAAAAGATGACTTGGATGACAATTTCGTTGAAGAATTACTTTCGCTAACAATTTCGCTGAAGCTGACACTTTCGCTAGCAATTTCAGCAGCACTTTCGCTTGAACAGAGACACCACTGGCTTAGTTTCGCTGCTAACTTCGCACGAAACAAGCTTGAACTTTCGTTCAAAAATAAATTCGGCAGCAATTTCGCTTGTTGATTGTTCACAAACACTGATGAACTTTCGTTCAAGGGATTAGTTTCGCAGAATCTCTAAAAAACAACTTCTGATGCAAGATAACTCATAATTTCGCTGAAAGATGATGACAGTTTCGCTGTAAGAACACCAATTTCGCTGATCGATCTCAAAACCCTTTTTCACCTCAAAATCAATCTGAAATCATCCAAAACTCAATGAATTTGAGATCTGATGATTGTAGGATCTTCCTCAATTAAAAACGAGCATAATTCAATCAATTTCCATGTCAAAAACACCTTATAATCCAATGAAAATTGATTGAGACTAGATATTGAACAAAAACCACAAAAAACTCAACAAATCAAGAGCACTAAGGCTCTGATACCATATTGTTTGTCCATGTGATCGAAAAACAGTGCAATTGAAGTGATGAATTGCTCAATATCTAAAATCCATGCTAAACAATAACAATTTAGAAGAAAGAATACAACTCTAACACATATTTGATAACAAAATGAACAATAACAATCAATAACATGAAGCACAATAGTATTTCTGTGTAAAAACTGCTTAGAATAGGTAGCTTGCAACAATGATCCACGATTAGGGTTTTCCAAGCTTACCTTACAATGAGAATTGACAAAAGTATATATAGCAGTTGTAGTTTCGCCCGGCAGAACACAAGTTTGCTGGGTAAACTAGAACAGCAAACTGTGAGCGAATGTATAGATTCGCTCACAGTTTCGCTGGACTGCCAAAACTACACAATACAAAAAACATACAAAAGGAAACTAACAAAAGTCCTATTACAAGTAAAGTAAACAACTATACTAAAGTGAGTCCAACCTATACATGATCTTCAGAAGCTTCTAATCAATGATCATCTGTAGAAAACAAGGGTACATACAGAAGCCTTCCTTGCCCTTGGCCTCTATATTCTCTACCATGTACGTGAAGATCATACGAGAGAAACTGAACAGATGGTTCAGTACCAGAGCTACGCAAGCATTCTGGATTTGATCAGGCATCTCATCAAAACCACCTTTCCGTGAGGCTATGCACTTGAGGAGCACATGGGCCAAGTACTTGAACTGGGGGCACAAGTTGCTCTTGTTGAGCACACCTGCATTAATGTCCCCAGCGTACTTGATCCTAAGAAAACATCCTCGAACCGTCAGGGGATGCAGCCTGGTTGGGCAGTCACCATCCTCGCCCAACTCCAAAACCCTCCTCAGATCATCCTCGCTAATCTCAATCTCTTCACCAAAAATAGAGCTCCGAATGCGATGAGGCTCAGTGGACCTGTCTACTACAGCGCTTTCCCAGAAAGCCTGCTGAATCGATTGATATGGTGTGCATGATGTAGAGATGGCCTTGAAGATCCTCGATCTTCGCAAAAAGGCAATAATCCCCATGAACTCAGAAGTGTTCCGGGATGTGACATCAAGATGAGCACAAAGGTTGTGCTACGTGCTCATAGTCCATCTGCTAGCCATGTTTCTGTAACACAAGACACCTATACGTTAGAATTTGTGTAAATGGATGACATTTGAACTTTAATGAACTTGGTTCATTTTTTTCAGTCGTGCGAATGGACAATGCGATTGAGTCTTAGTCGAGCGATTGGGCTCAGTCGTACGATTGAGCCTGCGACTGAGCTTAGTCGTATGCTGTCCCATTCGGTTGACCTAGTCGAGCGACTGAACTCATACGCATGGTTCATTCGTGCGAAAAACTGTTGATCACCTCAGACATGATCCTTTTAATTTAAAACTGACTGGTCACCTCAGACGTGACCCTTTTAATTTGAAACTGATTGGTTCGTGACCCCTTTTAGTAAGTGATTCACTGAATTCATCCAGTTGTATAGTCCGACTTTTACCTAACACAAAAAAACTAGAAAAATAGAAAAGCAACTTGAAATAAAAAACTGAACAAGACATACTTTTGGGTTTTTTATAAGAGATGAATTGAAATCTTTTAGAAAGCCGTCTACAGTACAAGTTAATTTGATCATTTCTGGAACGATTCATTATGGAATCATACAGGTATATCAGAATCATTTGGGACATTTTAATAAAACATTTTGATGCTAGATTCTTGTTTTGACCGAGAGTCAGTAGAAATCTTAGGAATTCATACTAGAGCTATAAGATGCACACAATGATTTTGACTGTCAAGAATTGCAGCCACGATGATTGTCAGTATATTTGTCCTCTTAAATCCATACACAGATTTTTGACTCACACCGGTGATGAGTTAGGTTATATTATTTCAACAAGCATTTGTGGATCTCACACTTATATGGTAATCAATATTCCTTAGGAGATTTTTGAGCGGTCTACGGGTATTTGACAAGAAGAGACTATTCTAAGTGCTTTCAAAGAGATTCCAAGCCTCAGGTCAGTGCCATCGTACATCAGAGAGGCGCAAACAACAATGAATTCTAGAATATTTAGGTTATACTTATCCTCAGGTCAGTGCCATCGCACAGTAGAGAGGCACACCACCTATCTTCTTGTGAGAGCATTTTTTTCCTTTTCTTTTTGCACGTAACACACCAACAAACATTAGTCATTAGCTTGATTGCGCTTAACATTTTTTCATGTGCTTTGCTCATTTTTTATGGTCATTCGCACACATTTGTGGCGTTATTTTGCTCGTCACCCCTTATCGGTAATGCGTTGATTGTGTTAACCCGGGATAAGATGGGAAACCCACACAGGTTGAACAATTTAGTTTGAATTTAAATCACCAATGAGGTCTAGTAATCTATTGTGTTGAATCTACCGACACATCATTAAATGGACTAGCAACCTCTAGGTCTACTTTCTATATGTTACCTTAGTAGCAGACTAGTTTTACTGTCATTTTTCCTTTTATTTTGCTTAGACTTCTCAGATTTATACTAAGAATTTTGCATCTTAATCATTTGGTTTTGAGGTCGGTCCAAACAATTTGTTCCCTGTGTACTATCATTTTCATAAGCGTTGATCAGAATCACAAATTTGATTTCATTTCTTTTAGCTAAGCTGCCCTCCTCCCTCGTTTTTAAGTAAGTAGTTACTACTGCACGAATTAAATACTAAACTAACCTATCTCCCCCTAAAATTCTAAAACCGAAAATCTTTTTTGTGTTTTTGGATTTTAATACACAGGAAAATAAAGTAAATAAAAGAAAATAAAAAGAAACAAAAAAGGCTTGTCGGACTATGCACTTTCTTCCTCTAGAATCACATCACTTTTCTTTTTCACGCCATTAACCTCTAAAAGATATAAAAACCTCGGTTTATCAAATGCTATTGTGTAGAGGTCGGCGCGTTGCAAATCCGTATTTATTTTAACCACATCGATTAATTGCTTTTATAAACAGTCAAGTATAAAGTGATATTTAATACCGATGTGCTTCGTTTTAGGATGTTGGACTGGATTTTTTGTGATAGCAATAGCAGCAGAATTATCAACAAAAATAGAAGTGTTAGAGAATTGCAAACGGTAGTCGCGCATTTGCTATTGAATCCAAATGATCTGCGAATAGCAACTTGCAACAGCAACGTATCCAGCTTCACAAGTTGACCGAGCAACCGATGTCTGCTTCTTACATTGCCATGTGACTAACCGTCTACCAAAGAATTGACATCCCGCAGAAGTTGACTTGTAATTCATCTTGCAACCACCATAATCCGAGTCACTATACGCTGTAAGCTCAAAATTATTGTCATGTGGATACCACAACCCGAGTGTTGGATTACCCTTCAGATAGCGAAAAATCCGTTTCACACCAATGAGATGATTTACTTTTAGTTTTGCCTGATATATTGAACAAAGACACGTGGCATACATGATATCAAGACGAGACGCTGTGAGATACATAAGGGATCGATCATTCCTCTATACATTAGTAGCATTCAACCAAATCACCATTTGTCGGGTGGTGCACATCATGATTCGTGCAGTGGAGTTCTAGCAGCTGAGCATTCTCCATGTCAAACAAAACCGACTGAGGTGTCCACTACAATTTAGTCTGATGCAGGAAGATTCCTTTGGTGTCTGATCCATTGTAGTCCTAGTAAGGAACTTCATCTCCCCTATTGCACTCACTAACCTCTGCTTTTATTACAGCTTCAAATTCTTTACAATTCTTAATTCTGGAACTGAATGTGCCATGTAAACTTAAGAATGTTGCCATGTAAAACTTTAAGACAACATGAATAAACTAATTAACATGATCTGGGTAACTGAATCACAAAGAAAGGTTACAAGGTGATGATCAGTGTTGCATGCTGAAAGGAAGCAAACCCTAGGTATCTCACAAGCTAGGAAAGAATCCATCACTACTCCCCTACACTTATTACATATGGATCTCTTTGGCCCCACCAGTGTTAGGAGGTATAGGAAGGACCTCTTATTGTTGGTGATCACAGATGATTTTTACAAGATTCACTGGGTTTGCAGGATCGGGTTTGTCACTTAAACACTTGATTTCTCTCAAACTCACTTATGGAAACACTCAAATCAGATGAAGTAAGTCTTTTACAAGAGTTGATAATAATATAATAAGTAGCAAAGGAACACAAGAAATAATTTTCAAGGCACTTGTATATATTACTTCTCAACTCAAGATATTACAAGACTCTTACAAGCATGATACATGAGTTACAATGAGAAACTATATATACTAGATCCTACAGCCGGATATACTTTGATACCAGCTGGAAACCTAAGACTAAAGCATATACTACAATGCTAAAGTTAAGGTATCTTAGATAAAGTATTATCTAAGATATGGTAGTCATGACATGTCCATGACTTACCTTTTGTCACCAACTAAAGATGGCAACTGTACTAACATAAAAAGGTAAACAGTGGATTAAAGTATGGTCAACTACATGGCTTTGAGAAAACGCCATGCAGTATCTCAGAGATTTGCAGCGGAGTGTCAGAGAGACCATACTTATGTCCACTGGATAATAGGAGTGTCTTCCGAAGGTAAGTTGGCTTCGGAAGAACAAGTTCTTCCGAAGCCACTTATACTTCGGAAGAGGCTTCTATACTTCCGAGGCTTGAGGACTTCTGTACTTCGGAAGTTGACTTCAGATCTTTCTTTCTAAGTCTTGATCTTCGGAAGTAGGTTCTTTGTCTTCGGAAGTTGGAGTTTTCCTTCGGAAGTAAGTTTTACACTTTGTCTTCGGAAGAGCTCCTTCTTCTTCGGAAGTTCCACACTTAGCTTCGGAAGTCCTTTTTTGTTGTACCAAAATCTTCTAAGTGACTTGGTTTTGGGTTGCACCAGCCTTTCTAGATCCAACAAACTCCCCCTAGGCTGATGCTACCAAAACCTCACTTATTTCTGCTTCTCAAAGCTTTCAGCACCAGGGACAAAAGGTATTTGTCTGTCTCTTTGTTCTTCCCTGAAGTGGTGCTGAGAAGCTTGTACAAGTCATTGGTGGATAGGAGATCCAGTCTATCACTCTGAATGACATGTACCCTTTGTTGTGTCCCCCTGAAAAGAGTTAGTTGACGGGAGTTATAGTCATACTCCCATCTAACTATGGATTCAAGTTCAGGACCTTCAACCATTTTTGAAAGGCTTTGCCTTTGGTTGCTTATCCCTTTCTTTCCTCCTCCTCTCTCAGTTTCAACTCTTCTTCAACCTTGCTTCTAGCAGTTAGCTCGGCCATATGAAGGCTGCCTAGATGATTTCTGATATGGGCAGCTACATCAGAGTTTGAAGGGTTGGAGAATGGCTTCTCTGCTAACTCAGCAATGTCAAACCTGCTCAAGTGTAGCAGAGATGAGGCACTTAGCCTGTTGAGCTCTCCATTCTCTCTTTCAACAACAAAGTTGTGAGAAGAGTCTTCGAACCTCCACTGGATGATCTTCTTTCTAGGTGCAAAGGTTGTCTTGGCACCCGGTCTCCTTTCTTGGTATCCAGTAGAGTCACCAGCCTTCTCCTTAACTTCTTTTCTTCCTCATTCAAAGTGTCTGAATTGAGGCCAAGGAGATTTGCAGCTTGGTCCCAAGTTCCTCTGGGCAGATCAAGAAATTGATCTCTAGTGAGGGAACTTGAGGATCCATCAACATAGGTCAAATTGACTGAATCCTCCTCACAGGAGATATCGCTCAGAGTTGTGCAGTTTATGAGCTTTGTCTTGACTGCCTTGAATTCTTCTAAGGAGAGATGTTTAGAAGGCTGAGGGGATGGTTTGATGGGTTGATGGGTAGGTTGAGGTGTTTGGGTTCTGGCAGTTTTGGGTTGGAGGATGGGTAGTTTAGGTGGTTGAGGTGAAGAGGTTGGTAAGGGTGATGGTGTAGGTTCAGGGGTGTATGGTTCAGTGGTTGGTTCGGTTTTGATGGGAATGAAAAGGGTATAGGTTCAGGTTGTGGTTGGGTTTGGAGTTTGGGTTGAGTGGTTGCTTTGAAGGTCATCCCCTGTCCCCTTCTATACATCTCCTTCCCTTTCCCCGCGCGAATGTCAGCCTTAATGTCACTGACATGTCGCTGGAGAGTCTTCTGACATAGGACCCACCTGCCTGCCAGAGAAGCCATGAGCCTTGAGATAGCTCTTCATCCAGGCCTTCTCACCTATCTTCTTGGCAGCAGTCAGTCCTGCTTCCTCTTCCTTCTTCTTCTTCTGCAATCAGCTTTTCCCTTGCAGCTCTCTTTCTCTCTTCTCCATTTGATCTTGCTCTTTGTTGAAGAGCCATAAGATCGTATCATTGTTATGTGGAGATAATTCTTCTTGAGAGAAACCTCTGGAGGTTAGGAAGGTTATCCTTTCCCTCCTGAGCTGCAGATCAGCTTCTCTTTCTTTCCTCTCCCTTTCTTCTTCTAAGGCCAACCTTGCAGCTTCTTCTTTTTGCTGTTTTAGCAGCAAGGTTGCCTTTTCCAGCTCTATTAACTCCTCTAATGGTAGCAGGAGTACATCTTCAGTTGCAGCTCCTAGACTAACAAGTCTATCAATAATCTCTACTCTTTTTCGGTTGTTGACTGCCTCCTGGTTGGCTGCAGCTGCTTTGGTACTTGCAGCTAGCAGTTTTCCAGTTGGAAGCCTACCTTTTCTTTTGAGTTTCTCCAACCTTTCTTCCTCCTGAAGCTCTTTCGAAGTCATCTTCCTCTTTCCTTTGATGTCTTCGGAAGTACTAGACTTTGGGGGTTCTTGGATGGAAGATTCAGGTTGAGTAGTAGAGATGGAGCTGGAGTTAATGCTGATGTTAGAGCTAAAGGTTGGGTGAGAAAATCCTCCCTATTAACCTCAGATGCAAGTTCCAGGATTGCATCTGTGACTATTAGATCATCGGATAATGAGAATAGTCCTTCCGCAGCAGCAATCTCAGCTTCGGAAGTTTGAATTGTTCTTCCGAGGCTTTGAATTGTGCTTCGGAAGTCTGTGAAAATGCACTATCTGTCCCAACTGTTTCAGTTGCTGGGCCATCAGTCCTTGTTTCCCCTTCGAAGTTAATCTCAGGTTCCACTTGGACCTTAGGTTGACCAACTTCCTCAATAGTGGTAGAAGGTGCATTTAACCTCTGAAGCTCTTGAGCTCCGAAGTAGATCACAGACATATCAGGACTTGGCTGTTCTATAAGAGATTCCAATAGGAACTTGTTAAAGAACCTATTGAGATTGGAGCATCCTTTGATCCACTTGAAAAACAACTGGAGGAGGCTCAGGGAAAATTGCAGCTTGTTGCACAGGATACTTTGAGCTCAAGGAAGTGGAGAGCTTGACTTTGGGTTTCCTCCTGTCTTTGACTTTGTCTCTGAACACTCTCCCCCTTTTTGGTAGCATCATCCTGAGAGCTTGATGAGCTAGAGGAAGAGGTCAAGGAGACCTGAGTTGGTACATGCCTAACAGACCTCTCAATCTGTTTCTCAGCTAGTTTGGCCTTGAGAGTTTCAATCTCAAGTTGCTGAGTGGCAGACCTATCCTCTAAAGTCCTAACCTTGATTCAAGATTTGAGACTTTAGAAAGTAGGTCTTGAATGGTGAGTTGCATTCCCTCATCTTCTTTTGAAGAATCATGGGAGAGATAGGTAACATACCTTGTATGTTCATCCTCACCACCAGATGTGGTTTCTTGGCGCCCTGGTTTCCCTTGCACAATGATGTCTCTTTCAGAGTCATCAAAGGGCATGGTTGCCGTAGATTCAGTCTCAGTGATGTTACCACTGTCCTGAGGATCCATTGAGGCTCCTTCAGTAGTGGCAGCTGAATCTACATGAGTCCCCTCCACATCAGTGGGACTCACCTCAGTAAAGGTTTGCTGATGGGGGCTAGAGATAAGAGATCTCTCTAGGCTCTGTTGATCCTTGAGAGGGTGTTGTGGATCAACTTCATTGCCCTTAAGAGACATAATCTCTTCATCAGCTCCAATTAAAAGGTCAGTAAAGGATATGGAAGTGAAACCTAATGACCCGGGACTTTGATCAATGTCTAAAGCATTGAGCCTGTGATAGGGCTGTCCCTTTTTGGCTGCTCAGGGGAGTATAGAGACTCTCCCTGAGGGCTATCAGCTGGGTTTCGGGCTCATGGGTCTGAGACTGAGGAGACTCAAGACCCATATTGAGGTCAATTGTGAAGGATGGTTGGACCTCAGGCTGAGTGGGAGCCCTTTGTTCCACTCTAGCCTTTTTGGGTAGAACATGAGGAGCTTGTTCAATCAGAGAAGATTGAACAAGGGTTCGTTTGGGACGTCTCTGATAAGTAAAGGTAATGGGTGGAGAAGGTAGATTTGGCAAAGTGAGGGTAGTTGCTGGTGTGGGTTCATCACCTGTGGGGTTAACAGGGATGTCACCAGGAGCCATTGGCTCAATCATACCTGGAAGAAGTGCAGTATCTCTTCTGAGTGAAGTTGGTGGACACTCTCTTCAAAGTCTTGAAGATGGTCGGCCTCATTTGAGGAGCAGTCAGAGCAGCTGCACAGACAAGCTTGCTCTGGTCCAGCTCAAGTTGATTATGTGCTGGAGAAACCTGGGATACATGAAGAATGTGTCCCTTTGAAGATTTCCCATGAGGTTAGTCAGCACAAATCTTGAATAGTTGAAGCGGAGGCTTTTCACCAACCCATGAACTAGGCACCCAAGTTCATATGGGATTTGATCCCATCCCCCAGATTTATTAGACAAGCAGTGAAGAACCACATGCAGCAGGAACTTCCATTTGTAAGAGAAGTTGAATTTGTAGACAGTTGACCTGCTAACATCTCCACCATATCCCATTTGGAGATAAGAATGTCCAAATCTGCTTTGGGGAATTCCGTTGGAGCGCCCTCATCATGAAGCTCTAGATGCTCCCTGATGATCTGTTCAGAAATGACCAACTCCTGGCCACAGATGCTCGATCGAATGACACGAACCCCATTTAGGGTTTCAATCTGACCATTTGCCCAAAATTCAGACATATGGTTTGAGTAAATCGTGGGGTTTACAGTCAGAGCGGTGTAGTAAGAAGATTGGGTTAGAAAGGAGATGATGTCTGAGAAGTCAACATCCCTTGAAGAGTCAAGGAGTGCGACTTGGTTGTGCTGAGGGTATAGTGCCATTGAAGAAAATTACAGAAGATAGTTCGGAATAGGTAGTAATTGAAGATGAAGATGAAGAAAGCTTTTAGGGCAGTAATTTGGGTAAAAAGGATGTAAGTGATTAACGGAAGTATTTAAATGGGTGGAATGGCGGTTTAAAGGGGGTTTGGATAAGACGATGTGAGGTTTCAGTGGATGATGTGACATGGGCGGGGTAAGGTTAGTCCATTTAAATAATCCGACATCATTAACAAAATCTTTACTTTTTACAGAGTGGGGCCCAAAGATTTCCGTTACACAGTAAAATCTTTCTTCCGAGTATAAAGCATTTCCGAAGGTAATATTCTTCCGAAGGCAAATTTACTTCCGAAGGTAAATTGATTACTTCCGAGAGTATATGTTGCTTTTCAAGTGGAGTGTGTTATAAGCTTCGGAAGTAGATCTGATATGAAATCAATCGCTTCTTCCGAGACTTAACACTCTTCCGAGAAGAAAATTATCCTGGGAGAAATTTGCTTCGGAAGATATGTGAAATATCTTCCGAGGGTTAATTTCTCTTCGGAAGAATTCATACTTAGATAAAATTTAGAAAAAGATCTTTTGTAACAGGGCTTAGATTGTTTTGACATGAGACTTTACACATTAAAAGGTTTTCAAATGAGATCTAATCAATGTTTATCATCCCAATAGCTGTAATGAGATATTTAAATCTTTGTTCATCAAAGGCTTTGGTGAACAAGTCAGCATATTGTTCATTTGAGTCAACTTTGATTAGCTTGATAAGATTTTTCTCATGAATATCTAATGAAATGATACCTGATATCAATGTGCTTAGTCTTGGAGTGCTTCACTGGATTTTCAGTAATGGATATAGCACTGTTGTTGTCAATGTGGATAGGAGTGCTCATGAAGTTGAATCCGTAGTCTATCATCTGGTTTTGAATCCACAGCAGCTGAGCACAACAACTAGCAGCAGCAATGTATTCAGCTTCAGCAGTTGATGTAGAGACACAGGATTGCTTCTTGCATTGCCATGAGATGATCCTTCCACCAAGAAATTGACATCCACCAGATGTTGATTTCTTGTTGATGTTGCAGCCACCATAATCACTGTCAGAGTAACCATAGAGATTGAAATCACTATTTCTTGGATACCAGAGACCTAGTTTAGGTGCTCCTTTGAGGTATCTAAGAATTCTCTTGGCAGCTATTAGGTGAGACACCTTTGGAGCAGCCTGATATCTTGCACAAATGCAAGTTGCAAACATGATATCAGGTCTACTTGCTGTGAGATACATCAGAGAACCAATAATCGCTCTATACTGATGTTGATCAGTATCCTCCCCCTCAGAATCAGGGCAGAGATTGTGGTTTCTGGGTATAGGTGTTTTTGCTGCTTTACAATCTTCATATCAAATCGTTCTAAGATATCATTGACATACTTAGATTGATTGATAAAGAACCCTTCCTTCATTTGCTTTACCTGAATTCCAAGGAAAAAGTCCATTTTTCCCATGGAACTCATCTCGAACTTCTTCTTCATAATGCTCTCAAAGTCTTTACACATTTGGTCATTTGAGGAACCAAATATGATATCATCAACATAGACTTGAACGAGCAAGATGTCTTTCCCAGACTTTCTTATGAAAAGAGTCTTATCAATGGTACCTCTAGTGTAACCATTCTTCAGGAGAAACTGAGACAATGTCTCATACCACAGCCTAGGTGCTTGGTGCAGCCCATATAGAGCTTTATCCAATTTGCACACATAGTTGGGATGCTGTGGATCTTCAAATCCTGGAGGTTGGCATACATAGACTTCCCTATCTATATCCCCATATAGAAAGGCACACTTGACATCAAGCTGGTAGACAGTGAAATTCTTGGATGCAGCATAAGCAAGGAAGATCCTAACTGCCTCAAGTCTTGCAACAGGTGCAAAGACATCAGTATAATCGATTCCCTCCTCTTGAGTGTATCCTTGAACCACCAGTCTTGCCTTGTTCTTGATAATCAAGCCTCTATCATCTCTCTTGTTTCTGAAAACCCATTTAGTGCCTATAGGTACTTGACCAGATGGTAGCGGACATAGGTTCCAAACCTTTTGTCTTTTGAATTGAAGCAGCTCCTCTTGCATTGATTCAACCCAGCTACTATCTTTCAAGGCATCTTCCACCTTCTTGGGTTCCATTTGGGATAAAAAGCATGAGTACAAACAGACATTCCCATTGTGAGTTTGTCCTCTTGTTCTCACGCCTTCAGAGACTTCCCCTATGATGTTTTCAGCTGGATGAGTGTTATGAATCCTGAGTCTAGGAATCACCTCCAGTTGCAAAGATAAATCCAAATTGGACATATTTTGCTCAGGAGCTTGAATACTTGGTCCAGCTGTTGTTTCAAACTCATTCAATGAGGACTGATTGAATGAAAGAGAAACATCATCATTTGTTTGCTGTGAAGCATCATTAACAGTTGCCTGTTCCTTCAAGATGGTGCTTTCATCAGCTTGGTGTTGTGCAGGGTCACCTGAAGAGATTTGAAAGTCAGCAGGTGAACCTTGTTGAAGTACCACTATCTCTTGAGATGGTTATACTGTCAGATCTTTCAATAGTGGGAACTTGATTTGCTGCAACTCTTGGAGAACTTGGAATAGGTCTGGGAAGCTCAAACAGTTGATCTTCATCAGAGTCACTTTGAGCACCTGTTCCAGCTGAAACATTCTCACAAGATGGTTTAGAATAGTTTGGAAACAATTCTAAATCAAAGATATGATCAGGGCCATTCCCCCTAACACAAGGAGTGTGCTCATTGACTACAATGTTGGAAGATTCCTCAAATTGTTGATTTTTAATATTAAACTCTATAAGCTTTAGAGTAAGAGGAATATCCAACAAAGATAGCATCATCCGACTTTTCAGCAAATTTTGCCAAATTGTCTTTTGTGTTAAGTATGGTACACCTGCTGCCAAAGGACCTTAGAAAGCCAATGAACGGTGGCCTCTTGTTCCATAACTCATAAGGGGTTTTTCCATGTGGCTTTACTACAAGAACTCTGTTCTGCACATAGCATGCAGTGCTGACTGCCTCTGCCCAGAATGTTAGAGGCAGCTTTGAATCAGCTAACATAGTCCGAGCAGCCTCAATAAGTGTCCTATTCCTCCTCTCAGCAACACCATTTTGTTGAGGAGTTCTGGGAGCACTATATTGTCTGGCAATCCCTTTTGAGTTACAAAATGAGTCAAGAACTAGGTTCTTAAACTCAGTCCCTTGATCACTTCTAATTATTTTAACCTTGTGATCAACTTGATTTTCTATTTTAAGAATAAAAGATTTCAAAGTTTCAGCAGAGTTTCATTCTTGAATACCCATGTAAATCTAGTAAAATCATCAACAATCACAAGGCAATATGATTTCCTTCCAATGCTCATTATACTTGTGGGACCAAATAGATCCATGTGCAATAAGTGTAATGGAGTGGTGATGGAGTTAACAACTTTGGATTTATGAGATGCCCTGTGTTGTTTCCCTTTCAGGCAAGCAACACAGTTATCTTTGCAGAAAAATTCCTTTTTAGGCAAACCATGTACCAAGTTATTTTTAGCCAATTTATTCATTGTCTTAAAATTTACATGACACATTCGTTTATGCCATAGTGTTGACTCATCACCATCAGCTTTGGAAAGAAAGCATGATACTTCTCCCATTGGGGAAGCATTGTTCATATCCAGCTTGTACATATCCCCTTTCCTGGGAGATCTAAGAAGCACCAATTCCTGAGGAATCATCCCGGGTTTGAGGATAATGCACTCATGTTCTGTGAAGAGCATTTGATGCTTTTGATCACAGAATTGAGAAACACTTAACAGGTTGTGTTCAAGCTGTTTGACAAAATAACTTTGTCAACCTTAACTTTCCATTGGATATACTTCCTCTGCCAGAAATATATCCTCCGGCCTCACCTCCAAACTGGACAGGACCTCCATCATAATGTTGAAATTGTTGAAGGAGAGATCTGTTCCCTGTCATGTGCCTGGAGCATCCACTATCTACAATCCAAATGTTGTTATTCTTGTCATATGGATGTCCCTGCACATAAGATGAGATAATTAGTTTTGATTGGAAACCCAAGCCTTATTGGTCTTGGGTTCTTCCAATGATAATGACATAATTGAACCAAAATTTATGCATGGGGGTTCAATGGATGTCTTTGAAGAAGAGGTTTGGGCTACAGCATCTTCCTTGATCTTCCATTCCATCCCTTGGTTGATCATGGAGGATGAGCTTGTTGAAGCTTTTGTAGCTTGGCATTCTTCCGAAGCTTCTTTCTTTTCGGAAGAAGCCTTCACCACCTTTTCTTCCGAAGCAGTCTTCTTGGGATGGTTTCAAGGGGACTCTTTTGCTTTTCTGAGTCTTTACAGCTTTAGCTTCCGAAGCCTTTTTCCTTTCGGAAGAAGAATCTTCTTCCGAAAGCAGCCTTGCTTCGGAAACAAGCTTTCCCTTTTTCATCACTTGAACCATTTGATATGGTCCAAATGAGAAACCTTCCCTGACTCCTTCCTTTTTAACATTATTTGCATAATGTGTGCTAGCAGGATTGTAGTAACAATCTTTGGCCATGTGGTTTTGCAGACCACACATTATGCATGCAATGTTAATCTTTGGGAAATTGAGGATTGCTGTTTCTTGTTCTTTTTCTCTTCATCAGCAACCTTTCCCTTTAACTTCTGATCCTTTGGTAGGACAGGAGTGTACTGGTACTACACCCCTTTCCTGAATCAGAATTTCCAACCACCTGGAATCCAGCTGAGATGAATACACCCTTTTGCTTTGGGTCTATCTTTAGCTTGGACTCAGCCACTTTCTTGGCAGTTTTTCTGGCTGCCTTAGCTCTGCTTCTTCTGGCTTTGGTGGTCAGGGTTTGATCATCATTGGCAGGGGAGGGCATAATTACCTGGTTCTTCCCTGTGATGGTCTCCATAGTTGCATCATTCTTTGACTCATGAGAAGGTGGGTCAGCAGATGGAACCTCTTGCTCTTCAGTACCACACCTTGGTTGTCTTATAGACTCATAAGAGTGTGGTGGAGCAATTTCATTGGTTCCCAACCCACCTTTGTTTTGGTAACAAAGTTTTGAGTGAGAGGATGATGCAAGAATGGCTTGGAAGTTTTGCTCGGAAATAGCATACTTCCTGGCTTGAGCCTCAGCTGTGACAAGCTGGGCTTGAGCCTCAGTCAATTTGGATATTAAATCCTTTATCTGAGTCTTATAGTTTGTGTGTTCATGTTTTAATAGGGACACAGTTTTCTCTAACTCCTCAATTTTTCTTTGGTAGTCAGATTCAGCCCTTTTAAAGTCAGATTTTAAAACATTTAAAGACTCAATATCAGATTTAATCTCCATATTGTAGTCCTGATACAGTTTAACCTTAGCAATACAGGCAGGAGTACAGAGATGTTCATATACCTTGTTTTCATCTGTTCCGGCCATGAGTGCTTGAGCAGGAGTCACATCCTGTACCATGAAGCTCCAGTCAACTTCTTGAGCCATTGCAGCTGTTTCTGTTGACTTTCCGGTGGGCTTTGGTGTAGTAGAGGGATGTGTGGAGGCCTGTGGGGTTCCCGGGTTGGAGGAGCCTTGCATTCCCTTGCAAAATGACCAAGTTGGTTACAGTTGTAACATTTGGCCTTGGTTTTGTCAAACCCAAATTTGCTGTTGATTGGGTTCTGGGGAAATTGCCTTCCAGTTCTCTTAAAGAACTTCTTTGCTCTGTAGGTTAGAAGAGCCATTTGTTGGACTATGTCCACGTATTCCACGTCATCCGGGCTAAAACACTCTAGATCATCAAAGCAGTATTGATAAATTTGAGTGTCCACTTCCTGAGACAAAAGCACAGCTGTCCTGAAAGGAGCTTTGCTGAGCTTGTTGAGACCTTGGAGTCTCAGGAAATGTGATGTGTATGGCCCAGAAGAACAAGATGGCTGCTGGGTGTAAGTCAGGTATTGTTGAGGCTGGGAGATTCCTGAGCCTTCAGCAACCATTAAAGCGTTGCTAGCAGGAAGACTCAAGGGTCTGCTTGTCTGATGACCCCTCTTACTTTCCATTTCCAAACGGTATCCATCAAGGATCCCATAGAGTTCGGTCATGGTGAGTGTATTCAGATTCTCTGTTCTCTTGATAGAGACACAGTAGAATGTCCACTCATTGGGTAATGCACTCATGAACTTTCTTGTAAGGTCTCTGAGTTCATGAGCAATTCCCACAGATTGAAGGGAAGAAATGAGATCCATGTACCTGAAATATTGCTGGCTAAGAGTCTCTCCAGCAACATAGGTGAAGTTCTCGAACTGCTGCTTCAGTGAGTCCTTCTTGGAGTCATTTGAGCTTGAGTACATTTGAGCAAGCGCATCAAAAAGTTCTTTGGCAGACTTGCAATGCTCAAACCCACCATGATAGAGTTTGGAATTGCAGTCATAAGAACAGTCATAGCATTGCTGTCGATGTCAAGCTTCTTCCTGTCTTCATCAGAATAATCTTCAACAGCTTTCTCAATCATGGCACCGTTTCCACCAGCTACTTTTGGCTTATGGGCCATTGACAATGGATTGCCACATCTTGCTGTCTTGATACCTGATGAAGCCTTCCATTCTTCTGCTCCAAGACCTGAAGTTTTCAGGGGTGATGATGGGTGCTTTGGTCATCGTCCCCATCTCTACTTCAGATTTGTTGAGGGCCATTTTGAGTGAGTATAAGGAGGAGTGAAAAACAGGTTGATTAGGATGGTAAGATCTCACAATCAAGAGCCTAAAAAGCTCTGATACCAATTGCAGGATCGGGTTTGTCACTTAAACACTTGGATTTCTCTCAAACTCACTTATGAAACACTCAAATCAGATGAAGTAAAGTCTTTTACAAGAGTTGATAATAATATAATAAGTAGCAAAGGAACACACAGAAATAATTTTCAAGGCACTTGTATATATTACTTCTCAACTCAAGATATTACAAGACTCTTACAAGCATGATACATGAGTTACAATGAGAAACTATATATACTAGATCCTACAGCCGGATATACTTTGATACCAGCTGGAAACCTAAGACTAAAGCATATACTACAATGCTAAAGTTAAGGTATCTTAGATAAAGTATTATCTAAGATATGGTAGTCATGACATGTCCATGACTTACCTTTTGTCACCAACTAAAGATGGCAACTGTACTAACATAAAAAGGTAAACAGTGGATTAAAGTATGGTCAACTACATGGCTTTTGAGAAAACGCCATGCAGTATCTCAGAGATTTGCAGCGGAGTGTCAGAGAGACCATACTTATGTCCACTGGATAATAGGAGTGTCTTCCGAAGGTAAGTTGGCTTCGGAAGAACAAGTTCTTCCGAAGCCATTATACTTCGGAAGAGGCTTCTATACTTCCGAGGCTTGAGGACTTCTGTACTTCGGAAGTTGACTTCAGATCTTTCTTTCTAAGTCTTGATCTTCGGAAGTAGGTTCTTTGTCTTCGGAAGTTGGAGTTTCCTTCGGAAGTAAGTTTTACACTTTGTCTTCGGAAGAGCTCCTTCTTCCTTCGGAAGTTCCACACTTAGCTTCGGAAGTCCTTTATTTGTTGTACCAAAATCTTCTAAGTGACTTGGTTTTGGTTGCACAAGCCCAATTCTAGATCACAACAGGTTTTCTTTCTCTTTTATTAGAACTACGGAATTGAAAACCCCTAAGGGATTCTGAAGATTTCATCTTAAAAAATTGAGAATCAAATGATCACAAGGTCAAAAACCATAAGATGTGAAAAAAGGAACCGAATTCAAGGAATAAATCCTGATACATTTGTGATGAATGAAAAAAAAAGGTATTACAAGACAATATTAGTGCTCACCAGGGACTCCTCAACAAAATAGTGTGACCTTTGGAAAGGAGAACAGGACACTAATGAAGCTGCCAAGAAAAAGAAGAACTATGTTTTGACTCAAAATTCCCATCACCTTTTGGGCCGGAGAGGCAATAGGTAAGAGAAACATGCTTGATATGTGCAACCGAGTTTTAGTATTTCAGACACATGTAAACTCCTTATGAACTTTGGCACAAGAGTAAAACCTTTCATGGGTTTCTCAGGAATTTTGGATTCTCCTGCACCATCTTGAAATAATACCAAGATCAAATTGCCAAGTTTGTGACAAATCAGATGATGGACACTTCATTGGATCTCTCCCAAGCTAAGGCTTATAGGAGTATTACAATCTCAGAACTAGAATTGTTGAGGAACAGCCAATGTGACTTTCAATGAACACACACCCGTGTGGCTGGTTCGGCCCTGATTGGCTATTTGATTCTTGATTTAGTTACCAACTGTTTTAATCAAATCTTGTGAGAATGTTTCAGGATCTATAGAAAATTTAAATACAGGTGATCCTGATCAAAGATTTGAGCTAGGAAGACCTTCATCACATACATCTTCAGCTCTAGTTGGAACTACTTCAGCAAATGAGGTTTCTATCAGCACTACAATGACAAATTCAGCTGATACATCTGTGGTGCCTTCAAATTCCAGCTCAAAGGCTCCACAACTAGATAAAGATACCTCAATTGTGGAAGACAACAATGGTGATGGTAAAAGTGATCAGGAATTTCTTGATGCTAATAACCACACCATAGATGACAACATCAATGATGTCACACACTCATTGGATCAAGTCAATCTTGATAAGTGTGGTGCTGTGGAGGGTGAATCATCTATGCCAGATCTAAATTTCTCAAATTTGGATCTTTCTCACCAACTTGTTGTGATCCCTTAGCTTAGGATCCACAAGTCTCACCCCACCACAAACATCATTAGAGATGTTGTCACAGGGGTAAGAACAAGAGGACAAACCCATGAAGCAAATGTTTGTCTTCACTCTTGTTTCTTATCCCAGATAGAGCCAAAGAAAGTTGATGAGACTCTAAAGGATGAAAGTTGGGTTGAAGCTATGCAACAAGAGTTGCTTTAATTCAAAAGGCAAAAAGTTTGGAACCTTTGTCCTCTTCCTCATGGGAAGACTACCATTGGAACCAAATGGGTGTTTAGGAATAAGAAGGACGATAAAGGCATTATCATCAAGAACAAGGCAAGACTAGTTGTTCAAGATACACACAAGAAGAAGGGATCGGCTACACTGATGTCTTTGCTCCTGTAGCAAGATTAGAAGCTGTTAGAATATTCCTGGCATTTGCTCCATCCAAGAACTTCAAGGTCTTTCAACTTGATGTAAAGTGTGCTTTTCTGTATGAAGTGATTGATGAAGAGGTGTATATCAAACAGCCACCTGGTTTTGTAGATCCTGATCATCCTAATTATGTCTACAAGCTTGACAAAGCTCTTTATGGGTTGCATCAGGCACCCAGGAAGTGGTATGAGACATTGTCTGAGTATCTTTGTAAACATGGATACAGGAGAGGTACTATAGATGGAACTCTCTTCATAAAAGGACAGGGAAATGACTTATTGCTAGTTCAAGTGTATGTAGATGACATCATCTTTGGTTCAACTAATCTAAAGCTCTGCAAAGTCTTTGAGAAGCTGATGAAAGACAGATTTGAAATGAGTGCAATGGGAGAACTCAATTTTTTTCTGGGAATTCAAGTGAAGCAAGTTGAAGATGGCATCTTCATAAGTCAATCAAAGTATGTTCAGGACATACTCAAGAGGTTCAACATGACTAATTGTAAGATTGCTAAGACACCCATAGCCAGAAACCACTCCCTTGGACCTGATCTTGAGGGGGAGTGTGTAGATGAACACTTATACAGGGCTATGATTGGGTCTCTTATGTATTTTACAGCTAGCAGGCCTGATATCATGTTTGCTACATGTATTTGTGCAAGATATCAAGCCAACCCTAAGATGTCTCATCTCATCACTGTCAAAAGGATTTTAAGATACCTCAAAGGTCCTTCAACACTTGGTTTATTATATCCAAAGAATCCTGACTTCAGTCTGTATTCTTATACAGATAGTGATTATGGTGGTTGCAACATGACTGCAAAGTCTACATCTGAGGGATGTCAATTCCTTGGTGGAAGGGTTGTCTCATGGCAATGCAAGAAACAATCTTGTGTGTTTGTATCAACTGCTGAGACTGAATACATTGCTGCTGCAAGTTGCTGTGCTCAAGTGCTTTGGATTCAAAATCAGATGCTGGACTATGGATTTAACTTCAAGGAGACTCCTATCCACATAGACAACAATAGTGCTATCTCTATCACTAAGAACCCTGTGCAACACTCAAGGACCAAACACATCAATATCAGGTATCATTTAATAAGATAACTATGAAAAGATTAATTAAACTAGTCAAAGTTCATACAGATGAACAATATGCTGATCTATTTACAAAGCTTTTGATGAACAGAGATTTAAATATCTAATATCAGCTATTGGGATGATTAACTTTGAGTAGATCTTTTCTTAAAACTAATTCTAATTATTTCTTAAAATATGTTTGTCCTAAGTTGTCTAGTTCATCACTTTCATAAGCTCATGTTTTCTTTGGATATAAAATCCTTTTTGAAGACTTTCCTTAGATTCTTGAAAATTTTCTGATCCTTAGAAAGATATATTTTACCTTCGGAAGCAAATTATGTCTTCAAAATAAATAACTGTCTAAGAAATTTACCTTCGGAAGAAGTTTCAATCTATCTTTCGAAGCTTAGATACTTGTCTCTAACACTTATTTGTTTTTTAAGGACTTTTTTCTTCCGAAGCAAAATTAACTCTCGGAAGCTTTGTTGTTTTATATACAAAGCATTCAAGTGTTTATTTCTCTTCCGAAGCAAAATTTTCAAGACTCCCAGGAAAATCTTCCGAAGTCATTTTACCTTCGGAAGCTTTTTCATTAAAACTTCCGAAGATAATTTACCTTCGGAAGCTTTTCGAATTCCAAGAAAACTACTTTTTGAGCAAAAGGGAACTACTTTTTCAGAGGTGGGACCGACATTCGGATTTCAAAGTTTATCCTCTTTCATTAACTTTGGTTCAAATTCTTTTCACATAATACCCACCAACGGTTCCCCCTCTCCCTCACTATCTTCTTCAATTCTACTATTCCTCAAACCTAATTCCCAAACCGCCTTTGCTTTCCACCTTTCTTCATCCTTAA
This sequence comes from Flaveria ramosissima, assembly GCA_025215565.1. Classification (NCBI taxonomy): domain Eukaryota; kingdom Viridiplantae; phylum Streptophyta; class Magnoliopsida; order Asterales; family Asteraceae; genus Flaveria; species Flaveria ramosissima. The sequence continues at coordinate 82,099,836 of CM046040.1, forward strand.
GCTTCTCAAATGGCCAACCTTAACCACAGAACAACCCAGATTTCTCCATGCAACTTCACAGGCAACACAACAGGTTGCTCTGTTAAGCTCTGAGAAAGATGAAAGTTTCTCAGAGATTTTCCAGTTCTTAGCTCTATCAAATTACTTAACCTCCCTAACCATTTATCCTACTCTCTATGAGGATCATCTGCTTGAATTTTGGAAGACCTGCCAAGAGGTCATCATGGATGGGGAGAAGGCACTGTCTGCCACAGTGCAAGGGAGGACAATCTTCATCACTCCAGCCATCATCACACTCATTTGCAGCTGGATGATGAAGAAGGTGAGTTATCCTTCCCAAAGAAAGCTGTCAATCATTCCTTTGAGCAGATGGGCTATGAGGGAGATCTCTCTGTAACGGCCTTCAGGAAAAGGAAGGTCTCATCCTAGTGGAAATACCTACTCCATGTGGTTATCCACAGCTTGTCAAACAAGCATGAAGGGTGGGACCCGATTCCTAAGGATCTCTCCTTCATAGTGCATGGAATGGTTCAAGGGGTCAAGTTCAGGTACTCTTAATTTGTCTATACGAATTTACTTGCTAACTTGGACTCCTTAGAGTATTATATGTTTCCTAGATATGTTCAACACATTCTCAACTGTGAACTGGGCTCACAGTTGAGGAAAATAGATAATATTCTTAAATTGGCATAGATGAAGCCTGACATCTTTAAGATCATGAAGAAGCCAACTGTAGGCTTCTCAGGGGTAGAAACAGCCCTTTCCCCCAAATGTTAGAGCTCATTGCTCAAGGTGACAACCTAGCAACACAAGCTAGTGTTGAACCCACACCTTCTACCTCTCTACTACCACTAAAAAGGCCTCAAGTAACCCTCACCTACCAAAGAAAATCCAAACGAACCCCTGCTCAAGCTATTGAGTCTGTGCAGGTCCCCATATACTCACCTTTACAGGAGGAAGTGGACACTAGAGCTCCCACTTCACCTGAGGAGCAAACCACTCCTATCTCTTCAACTATCAGGGCTGAGGTTCCTCATGCTCACCCTGATGAGCTCACAAGCCAAACTGCCTTAAGCCTTCACTCTGAGTCTCAACACTCAAGTGAACAAGCTTCAGAGGACAGTTACCATCCCCAGCCTTTAGATCTAAATCAACCCATTCCCAACCTATCCTTCTATATTGATGAAGACTTAGGTTTCAGTGAGTACCATGAGTCTCTCTTCTCTTCCCCTACTCAAAGAGAGATGAGTACTCCTGAGTCTCCTCAGTCTAGCCCACATCAGTCACCTATAACTGAGGTGGATACTTCTGAACCTGTTCTTGATCTGGTCAACATGCCACTTGTCAATCCAAGAAATCAAGACAAGCTGACAGGTTGGCACTCAGAATTCAAGACTGAATTACTGGAGAGTTCAGCCTAAGAAGGAGACAAAGGCAATCAGATAATGTCATTGGTCAACTGGATGCTGAGGCAGACCCTGAGATTAGCTTCAAAGGGAAAACCTTGGCTGAAGGCCTAGTGATAGAGCCTGAGAGCCCTGTCACACCAACAACTGCTTCAGAAATTCATTCCCTCAGTGAAACACCTGCTGGTGAAGGTGTCTCATAACCTCTCTCTGGCCAAAGCATCGATACTACATCAAGCAATGAAGGCCAAACCTCTATCCACCCTGAGTCACAAAGGTCTGTGGGTGACAAAGGGAAAAGGATTTTAACTCCTGAGGAAATTGAGGAGGAGGAGAGAGAGAGAGAGGAAGAGGAAGCTAAGGGGAGAAAGTTCCTCTAGGTCTTCAGGTTTTATGCAAGCTGCAATCAGGGCTGCCCCCAGACCAAATGCTCAAGATGATGAGTTGAGGGCAGTCAGGATTACTTACCTGCAGACCAGGAACTATGACATTGATGAAATTATTTCTCTCCCCTTAGAACAACTAAATGAACTGGCTGACATGGAAGTGTCAAGAGAGATGAAAGAAAAAGAGGATGCAAGGTTACTTCTCCGATTCAAAGAGGAGAAGAGACAGAAAAGACTCTACAAGCATGCTCCTACTCTCTCCCCAGTTCAAGAAAGTCTTGTACAAGAAGATGTGGTTCAACAAGAACCTCAGGTAGACAAAGAAGAAGATAGGATCAAAATGATCAACTACCTGAGTGCCACAGGCTTCTATCAGGCAGATGCACTTCTTCCCTAGTCCTATGACTATGTTGAGTTTGAGTACTTAAAACAACTTGAGCTTGAGTTAGTCAAAGACAGAAAGACAACTAAGAAGAAGCTAAGGAAGAAGCTGCAAAGTCAAGAGCCATCATCCAAAAGAGTATGAAGAAGTCTGCTGAAAGACAAAGGATGATAAGCTTCTTGAAGCTGTATGGATTCTCCGGAAGGAGACTTGGCCCTGTGTCTCTATCCACAATGGATGAGCATATAAGGGTAATCAAGTAGAAGATCAAGAGTGGAGAACTGATTGACTTACACTCTCTTCCAAGTCAAGTCCTACCTGAAGTGGAGGTTAAGGTTGAACAACCTGAGACAACACAACCCGGACCTCCTGTTGAGCCTCAGCAAGCTTCATCTTTTGATCCACAGCAGGGTCAACCTCCCTCTCCTTCTGAACCTGAGAGAGAGGAAGTCCCAACTGAGAGAGACAACAGAGATCAATCTGGTACTGCAAGCCAGTCTTCTCAGTTAAAACCTTCAAAGAGGAAGAAGAGGATGGCTTCTAAACCAAATTCTAAGAAGAAGAAGCCTAAATCATCTACCTCTACACCTCAGGCTGAGTCAGATCAACCTGAGGAAGTGCATGAAGAGGCAGCCCAATCAACTCCAATACAAGTGGTTCCTCTTGCAGTTGAGACACTCATCTTATCCTGGACCTTCTCTGCCAATCCAGAAAGATGGCATGTAATCAAAGATCAAGGTGTTGAAGATGTCTATACATGGCAAGACATAATCAACTTACCTCTGCATGATCTCTTTGAGATGAGAAGATACTATGAAAGTCTGAATGATCCTGACCATCTAATGAAGAAGGGTATGGTCATCATTGTGCTGAAGACTACTAACATCTAAAGATCTTCTAAATGTTTTGGTAGCATCAGCCTAGGGGGAGTTTGTAAGGATTCCTATAAGTCTGATGCAAACCAAAACATCCAAAGTTTCTTTGCAAGCAATGCACTAAAGAACTGAAGTAGAATTGCTTCGGAAGTTTTACACCATGCACTAGAAATATTCTAAGTGTAATATCTTCCGAAGCCAAGACCAATATCTTCCGAAGCCAAAAGTGAAGTCTTCCGAAGCTTCAGAGACAAAGTCTTCCGAAGCCAAATAGTGAAGACAGATTTCTTCCAAAGACTTTTAGAGATATGCCTTTATCCGATGTACTTTACCATAAAGCTGGATCACCTTTCCGCTGCAAGTCTGTAAAGTCACCAACTTACATGAGTTGGTGAAAGGTCCCTGCTTTTGGTAACTGTACATTGAGGTCTTGAGTCCATGCTTTCTACTTTATGTACTTTTATCCTTTTTGTAATATATTAGGATGTGATCTATTGCATGTCATAGTCACAAGTCAAAAGGCAGATATGCCTTTTGATTTTACAATTGATTTTGTTTGTGTCTAGTCAATTATATCCATCTGGCTTTCAAAGTATAGCCGGCTGTAGGTTGTAGTATAAGTATTCCATGTTCTAGTATTTTTCTTTATGCTTTGTAACACTTGTAATAGAACTTGAGAAAGCAATATACTGCATCCTTGAAACCTAATCTCTTGTTTTGTCTCTTACTTGTTACTTGTGTTCTTAGTATCATTATTATAGTTAATCCAGTTTACCTGTTTGATTAAGTTTGGTTAATCTCCTCTTTGTGTTGTTGTGTTGTAAGTGACCACCCTTCACCGGTCCTGCATTTACCTAAAAGTTCTATTTTTTCTTTGTAACTGCACTCATTTTGTTTTAAAATACGATTAGCTTCTTTGCACTGTTGTAAATCATTTACTAAGTTATCATTGCGGTCTAATAACCTAGCAAATTTCAAATCAATGCTTTCTCTAAATTTGTTACATTCAATACAAGCATGTTTTTCAAAAAGTTGGTCTTTCGTACTTACATGTGAAGAATCAGTTGAGTCAGCCATCAATGCAGAGTTAGACGCTTCGGATGCTGAAGATTCTGAACACGTTGTTCTGAGTTCTTCTTCAACCAGGTGATTTACCATATTCATAGCTTCTTCATTATCTGACATTACTTGTTCAACTGTAATTTCACCTTCACTCGCAGAGCCATCATCCAATCCCTCGACATAGGCAATGTTTGATTCACCTGGAGACACAAAACGGAAGGTCCAGTCCTGCCCTTCGTCACCTTGAGTAGTCAAGGACTTTGTCTCTTTGCTTGAAGAGGTAGTTCCACTCCTGTCTTTGTCTTCACGGTTGAAGGTTGAGAACGGATTTCCGTTACCTGTTCTCTTGGGCTTTACACATTCACGTTTGAAATGCCCCTTTTCACCACAATTAAAGCAAGTAACTTTGGTTTTGTTGAAACCAAAGGTTGTGTCTTTTGTGGCTACTAAATCCTGTCCTGTCTTTTTCACAAACTTTTTCGCCCTTCTAACAGCACTCGCCAAGGCCCACATGATATTCATTCTCTCTAGTTCATTTTCGTCCACCTGCTCGTAATCGTCATCTGCAAGATGGCAATCACCAATCTTTCCTGCAACTAGACCATCATAGGAATGGACAACAGCTGCTAGAAGATCCATATGCTCCTTTGCAACTTCTACTGTGATATTACCGATATTCTCGGTTTTCAACTTAGTAGCATTGGCTTTAGGTACTATATATTGGGTGCAAGTTGACCCTGATGTTTCTGGTCCTGAAACAGTGGTTTGGGAAGGAGCTGCGGAACTGGACACGAACTCTGATTGAAGTGGTGCTCCTGAACCAGTTGGAGTGGGAACTGAGTTATATAATGAAGGATTCTAAACGTATGATCCTTTCTTTGACTTGTACTTCATTCTCAGTTTCTCCTCCCTTAACTTCAAGATGAAGTCATTTATGTCCAACGTAATAAGTATGTCGTTTTGTCTCAAGTTGGACACAAATAAATTCCGTTTCTCAGGCAGCCCATCTGCAAAGCTTGAAACTTTATCTTCCATAGACGTCGTTACCCCATGAGTGTGTAGCTCACTCATAAGATGGTAGAACTTGTCGATGATGTCATCCAAGCTCTCGTTTCCTATAGGAGAGAAATTATCAAACTCCTTCTTGAGAGCCTTAGCCTTCAGTGCCTTTTACGTTGCATTCCCTTCGTACCTCTTCTCTAATGCATCCCACAACTTTTTGGACTGCTTGTTCTCAGAAAATTGGTGAAAGATGTCTTTCGGGATTGACTGAGTCAGCAGAGCATAAACTTTCTTCTCAGCATTGTAGAGAATCTTCTGAGACTCGCTCATTCCACCCAAAGTCAATTTTACTCCATTTTCACTTACTGGTACCGTGTAACCAGTCTCTATAGAAGTCCAGAGATTTGGATCCATTCCATTTAGGTAAATCTCGAACCGCTGTTTCCATTGTGGATAGTCATCCAATGTTATAAGCTTCGGCGATTTTTTATGATTTCCAACCTCATTCTCAAGAAGCAGAAGGTTCTGGATGCGTGAGTCCTTCCCGGCAGTAAATGCTGAAAACTGAACTTCTATTTGTATGAACTTTGTACATTGAGAACAGGACAACTTCAATCGTGCGAATGAACAATGAGTATGGATCACTCGTGCGAATGAAGAGTGCGAATGAATTCAATCGTGCGATTGGATTCAGTCGTGTGTATGGACAAGGCGAATGGTCTCAAACGACTGAAGTGGTTCAGTCGTGCGAATGAAGGATGCGACTGGGGTTCAGTCGTACGAATGAAGTGTGCGAATGGGTTCAATCGTACGAATGAGCTATTTGTGCGACTAAAGGCTGCTATTTTTGCAAAATCAAAGGTTTTTGACACTTTGACACAAAAACACGATTTTTCAAGAACCCTAATCTGCCGTATGCCGAAAAACATAAACTTTGAGACCTGGAGACGTCGAAAACACTGTTTTACTAAAAAAATGACTCCTTTGAATGAAAAACGTGATTTTTACACCGAGGCTAATCAAATAACACGCAAAATCAAGAGCCAAAGCTCTGATACCACTTGTCAGGATCGTGTACGTACGGAATACTAACTGATAATGCGTGAAACCAGGTCAAATAGTGCGTAATCCTATTTGATTGGCGATCCAATCAGTGAGAACGCAATCCCGATCAATCTAACGATTAAAGAAACGTTAACGACGAGTAGAAAACGATCAGATGCGAACTATGAACTTGGAATAGGCTTTGAGGATGCTCTGGACGGCTAGGTTATGAGTATGTGTCAAAAGTTACGTTTTTCCACGAATTAAGTTGTATTTATAGGTTTGCAGTCTTCATTCGTGCGACTGAACCATTAGCATGGTTCAGTCGTAAGACTGACCCATGCGACTGATTCATACGCACGACTGAAAGTTCAGTCGTGTGACTGATTCAATCTCATATCTCACTCGTACGAATGATCCAGTCGTCTGGTTCAGTCGTGCGACTTGGTCATTAGCATGATGTATTCATGCGTATGGTCCATTAGCATGAATCATCATATAACAACTTTAAACCTATATAATAAGTTTATATATATGAATCAGATATAAGTAAACATCAAAGCACAAATCATATATTATTACATTGTTTCATTACACCTATGTAATCCATGACAGACTTTTACATTAAGCACATAAACTAGGGATATATATATCAAGAAACCTGGACCACGACCTCGCAGGAAAGAATCGATTCATACAAATTCACGAATTAGAGGAATTGAGAGAACAAGCATATGAAAACGCTAGGGTTTACAAAAAAAAAGACAAAGAAATTCCACGATGCTCAATTAAAGAACACAAAACGATTTCATGTGGGAGAACGTGTCTTGCTGTATAACTCTCGTTTACGTTTGTTTCTTGGAAAACTGAAATCACGTTGGTATGGACCTTATACGATCAAAAACGTGTTTTTGAATGGTGCCATTGAAATTAATAACCACGAAGGTTTAAGTTTCAAAGTGAATGGTCATCGTTTGAAATCGTATAACGATGGACCAACCAAGATTCCCTCGGAGGAATTACACCTCCGCCCCGACGAAAACTAAGTGTGGGGAAGGGTCATGCTGAAGATCCGAAACTTAAACGCGACACCTGTACATAAATTTTCCTTGATTTTTAAAAATTTTTAGGACCTCACAAGCACAAGCACGGGGTCGTGCCTAATGAAGCACGCTCCCGTGTCTCTGACAAATTTTTTCCACACGATCTGCCGAAATGACGGGACTCTGGAACGTTGTAGGGCTCAAATTTAAGACGGACTCTGACAAGCACGGGGCCGGTGCCTGGCCAAGCACGCGCCCGTGTTCACTTTTCATGACCTGTATATAAATACTACACTTGTTCCATTCTTTCATCACACCCATTCCTGCTTAAAAACATCTGAAAAATGAAATAATCAAGTCTCGGAAGTTCAGACTGGAATCCTGCAAAGAAACCGCGTTCTGAAACACGAGAGCCAACGACTCAAGAATACTTCTTCAAGCTACATGAACTTATCAAGCAAATGACTGAAATGAACCTCGTTGCATCCCAACGCTTAGCTGAACTTATCCAAAAAGTTCAAGAGATGGGCGAGGAACTCGTTTCCATTAAGCGTCAGCTTGCGGAACTAAGCAACCGTACTTCTCACTATCCCATCCCGAACCTTCTACACGAAATATGTGGAGGCTTCTTTTAGAAGCATTCCGTGATGTGTTAAGTGCGCTGATGCGCGTTAAAGAGTCTGGTTTTGCTGTTTCAGATTCTTGGCTTTTAACGTATCGTGTAACCGTAGGACCCTAGGAAATGTAAATTTCAATTTGGCTTGTGTTATTTAACTCTAGGACTATTTCCGTATCTTTTCTGATGATTTGGAAGTGATAAAACTTAACAGGGTATATTACGTAACGCGCGAAACTGAAAAACGGAACAACAAAAGCCTGAAACCGAACAACACAACGTGAGCACGCCCCCGTGCCTAAGGAGGCACGCCCCCGTGCTCAACAATGAATGACAAAATCTGACTTTTTTCAGCCTTTTATCTTGTTCCCCATCAATTTTGCATGTTAAAACCGAGGTCATTGCCTGCAATGTTCGTATCCACTTCCATTTTCACCTTATTTTCCATTTTTCTTTCCATTTTCAAGAGTTCTTTCAAGATATTGATCAAGAGGTTAGTATGCTAATTCCTATGATTATGATAGTCATTTACAGTAGTTAGGTGATTAGGTCTCTAAACAACCGAAATCCTAGCAATTATATGTAAAGACTTGTACTTAAACGTATTATGGAATGATGAATGCTTTAAACCTACTTGTTCATGTTTCTTCTTGTAGTAGATTAGTGTTAATTAGTATGTTTAGTTAGTTATTAGTATGTTTAGTTAGTTAATTAGTTTGTTTTCTTTTATTGTTAACAAGACTATCTTCATAATTCGTGGTGAAATCTTTGTTAAATTATGTTCAAGTTACAAGAATCCATAAGTGGTGTTAAACACTATATATATTTTTGAGTATCTTGAATTATTAACAAGTGATTAAAATTTTAAACGTATAATCTTTGATTTTTCAGGCAAGAGAATGTTAAACCCATGCTTAATCAAAGGTTTACAAACAAAACCATGCGTGCTCGAGTCAAGATTTCATGCCTAAACATGTTAACCGCACCCCCACGTTTCACAAGATGCACCCCCATGTTCAACAATTTTTCCTTGGATGACAAATTTTCAACTATTTTTGAACATGAGTTGAATCATTATGATGTTATGTCTTGAAAAACACATGGTTTTCACTAATATCATGAAACTGTTCAAGAAATTTGTTTTGTATAGATTAATTTATTTTTAAAATTTCAAGATCATGGATCATTTCTACTTACAATTTGAAGGGAGCCACGAGAGATGGTGTCGTGATAGACTTCAAAGACTACTACAAAGGGTCGAACTCTTGAATTTTTATTGAGTATTCAGTGGAAGCGTTTATTCTCACAAAATAGACCTTCCGTTTATGAACTAACTCTTGAATTTTTAGCATCTTTTAGATTTAGCATGAAAGACTCTGACCCTTGGGATGATAGTGCAGTTTCATTCAGACTTGCTGGACGTTGGCATAAAACATCCATTGCCTTGTTCGGTGTCTATCTCGGTATCTACACGGAACAAGAAATGAAGGAGGAAGCAATATCTGGAATGCCAGCGTACCATACCTTTCCAGACGAGGAAAGTAAAGACGCGGAAAGTGGTGCCATGCGGAAAGCATTTTGGGAGCGGATTGGAACCGGAGAGTTCAACTCGAGTAAAACAAAAAGCAGCCAGATACGAGACCCGCTGCTGCGATACATTCATCGGTTACTTAGTCATTCTATAACAGCTCGTGGTCAAAGCGAGGGAGTTGTTAATTTAAGAGACTTGTTCATTTTATATTGTATGGTTAATCAGTTGCCATGTAATATTGGGTATTTGTTTTGTAATCTTTTTGCTAGGAATGCGATTGCAGGTGCTCCAACACCCATGTTTGGAGGAAGCTGGATTCTGAACCTATACGAGAGCTATGGTTGTAACACTGAGGGAACTGAAGGAGTGATGCCGGGACTGTTAGACTTGAGCATTTGCACAAGTATGTACATGGTGACGAGCTTACCAAATGGGCAGCCGAGGTTTATGGATAAGAAGGGACAAATCTGGGATCCGGCTGATCCCGAAGAAATAATCATGGACCTCGACATGCCGATACAGCCGGAAGGAGCCGGAGCCGGGTCTTCAAGTTCACGTACAAGGGAATTCCCAACCATGTTAGACCTTTATGAGTCAATCCAAACCACCAGCGACCATGCAAGGCGATCATTTGAATATGCCCAACGAGCCTTCAACCGAGTTGAAAATCTGCATTCCCGAGTTGATGACCTGAGAAACGATGTAACGTACATAAGGAACCGAATGTACCATGAGTGGGGGGATATCCCACCACAAAGCCCTTGAAAACTGTATCACCTTTGGGACCCGGGCACACTCGTTTCGTGCCAATCTATCTTTTAATTTATGTTATTTTATTTTTATTTTGTGTGTTTAGGATTTTAATGCTTTCAATAAATTGGTGACATTTTAGGTGATCCCGAGGATTCTCTCATCTCGAGGGCAACCAAACAAAAGTGAGAAATTCATAATTTTTAGGGGAATTATTTGATTACCATTTCTCGGTCTTAATATGTTAATCACATTGAGGACAATGTGAATTAAAAGTGTGGGGATGGGGGTAATGCATTTGACTTTGTTAAAAAGGTCCAAATTTAAAATTTTTTAAGAAAAGATCACTTAACAATTAATTTTTATGACAAGAAACCAAAAATTTAATACAATTATTAATAAACCAAATTATAAATATACGTTTTCGGAATCCAAATAAAATTGAAAATGTTTTTTTGTGATATCATTAAAAGCAATAATCTAGTAAAAATATTTAATCATGTAAAATGAAACACTTTTACCCAATTCCGTCCATATGTGAGTTTATTTTTGAGCCTCAAACAACTTTTGCAAATTGCAATTCTACTTTCATTCTGGATTTAATTGAGGGTGCCATATGATACGTGTAATTAGAACTTGCTTTGGGTATACATTTCAAGACCTTAATTAGTATTTGTTGTATAAAAATGAGTTAGGCATTAGGAAACTTTAACCATTCAAGCCTCAACCATTTTCTTTAATTTTCCTTACCCGAACATCAACCCAAGTTAGCCCCGTTGAGCTTAAACGTTTTTATCTTTCAATCACTCGAACCACCAAGTCACTTAACCAAAAAGCCTTCAACAGAACCCGTTTTCGTTAAAGACACGTTATTGGCTTATAAAAAAAAAAATTGGTCTTTTACCGGCAGACCTAAAAGAACTGGAATGCATCTTTTGATTTTAATTTGCTTTGTTGCCTTCACCACGCAAAACCGGGACTTCCCTAGAAATCCGCGAACACATTTTTGTTGATACATATGTACCTAGTTTAGGAGTTTAATGTAAATGTCTGTCATGGCTTACATATATGTAATGAATGAGGTGAACGAAATACAATATGTGATTGATGCTTATAATAGTTAATGTTTCATTGTTTATTGTGTGATAAAGTATATTGAACTAACTATATAGGTTTGAGGTTATTGTGCATAGTTCTTAGTCAATAATGATTAAAAACGTGTTCAAACTTGATCGTATGAAGTCTTCATGCGAATGGACCATGCTAATGGACCATATGCATGAATACTTCATGCTAATGAACCATTCGCACGACTGAACCAGACGACTGGATCAGTCGTACGAATGAGACATGAGATTGACTCAGTCGCACGACTGAACCTTCAGTCGTGCGTATGAATCAGTTTCATGAGTCAGTCACACGACTGAACCATGCTAATGGTTCAGTCGCACGAATGAACACTGCAAACCTATAAATACCACTTAACTCGTGGAAAAACAAAAGGTTAGACACATATTCATAACCTAGCCGTCCAGAGCGTCCAGAAAGCCTGTTCCAAGGTCATAGATCGCATCTGATCGTTCTCTACTCGTTCTTAACGTTTTTTTAATCGTTAGATTGATCGGGATTGTGTTCTCACTGATTGGATCTACAATCAAATAGGATTCCGCACTATTTAATCTGGTTTCACGCATTATCTGTAACATCCGCCATTTTTCCAAGTTAAAACCCAAACCCGAACTCATTTTGAGCTTCCATTATTAATTTACTTAATAAATGGATCAAATACATTAAATATGTAATCAACTTATTGATTGATAAATAATTATTTTTCATAAAATTATAAAGTTTATTAATCATGTTACAAAAAATAACTAAATGGAAAAGACTTATTAAAACTTATAAAGTTATAAAATGAATTTTAATAAACTTATATAAAGTTTTATTAGTAATTATGAATTTTAAATACTGAAAATAAATAATCAAATTATAAAGTTTATAAGTTTTTGTAAAAGTTATAAAGATTAACAAATAAATAATTTGATTGATTATTCAAATTGGTTTTATAAAGTCTATAAATATTTTATAAAAAAAATTGTTAAAATTAGAGTCTTCAAGAATTTAAATTTTAAATTATAATTATTTTTTTATTTATTTAAATTATTTAACTTTATATTTATTTCAAATTCCAATCATAACCCCCTTTTAAAAGACTTATAAATCACCATTAACACCATTCATAACCTCCTCCTAACCTCAAGTATAAAAGCAAGGCTTAGGCCTCACTTTTCATTTGCTCATTCTCTAAAAATCTCACTCTCATATCTTTCTTTCATCTATTGGTTATGAACAATTTGAAGAATTTTATTTTACAAGAGATTTCAAGAATTCTTAATACTAAGGTAATCTTTTATTGCTTTTATATTATACATTTTAATCATCCTACCATCCAATTATTTTCATGACTTTATGTTCTTACTATTATTATTTCTTCTACTAAATCTCTATTTATTTTAATCATTAACATTTTAATAATCACTAACCTTATAACGATCACTAACATCCCTAAATTAAGCTAACAACATACTAACATAAACAAAGAATCCTGTTTGCATATGGACGGCTATGCCGCCGCATTCGGTTATTCAACAAGATTATTTTCTAAATGATGGCTATGCCAAAGACTTAGAATATTTTTATAACTCAAATGAAGACTAATATATCATATATCAATATAATAAATTTACACTAACCCGTTTCATGCTTTAACGATTTTAAAAGTGCACATAAGTGCCTTACTACAATTCTGGCAGAATATAGTCTTACTTCAAACGACCATAACTTGATCATAACAAACTAAATTTCGGTAAACTCAGACTCCAGTGTTAAGTTCATTTAATTAACTTTTCAACGAAAGTTTATACGTCTTCAAACTCAATCGGACGACTCAACAATAGCCTTTACAAGATAAGTGCGCATTTCAGCACCTTCTGTCTTGTGCTGCTTGTTTGACCTATTTAAAGATCTTTTCATTGTTTCTGAATGAAAGTTGTCCGGGAGACTTTGAAATAATCAAGTATAAATTTTTATAATTTTATGAAACCGTTTGCTATTTTAAAAACCTGTTCAAACACGTATCAAACATTCTGTCCAGAATCTAAAATTGGTAGAATAATCGTTTATCAATCTACCTTTCGCTTATTGGTATTCCTAAGCGTCCTAACTTCTCGTAATGAATCCCAAACTCAAGTTATTGTTTCTTTTTATCATTTAGGAAATCACCTTTTACTCTTAAACATCCAAGCTTTCTTATGTACTCTACAACCATCACTATTATTGTGAGTTTTCCATGTGAGTATTTCCATACCCCTTTTTGCTTATTTTCACACTTTGGGGTGAAACATGTTAACTTATCATCATTGCACTTGTAAACTTATTTGAGACTTGTAATCTTTATGGCAATTCATCATGCAAAGTTGTGGTTAGTTGAACTTTTGTGGTTACCATGTTATGGCGTTATATGTACAATCATTAACTATTGCTAGCCCAGCGAAGTCATAGATCTATGGGCCAGACAAGCCTGCTTGGTTGATCCAAGTACACTTAGCTGATCGTATATACTTTTAACATTTGAGACTTGTAAAACTTTGTCGAGGTTTGATTGTTGCATTGTTCATAACATCCCTAATCACTTTATTCACTAACTTATGACTTGAATTGCCATCTTTTATATACTTATGTAATGAAAACTATGGAATGCTCACCAACATTTTTATGTTGACCTTTTATTTTTAACATGTTTCAGGAATACCCCAAGTATGTGATCTACTCTTTGAAGCTTGCACATCTAGGAATGGACCTAGATAAATAAATAAAATAAGAATGATTTGTACATTCTACGTTATGCTTTTATTTTCTTTGAGACTTATGTTTGTAATGTGACAATTGAAACTTATGTTTAAATTATATTTGGATTTTTAATAGCGTTATGTGGCTGTGAACAATCGTAACCCTCACATCTCGACGTTTCCGCCGTCAAGGTTAGGGTGTGACAGATTGGTATCAGAGCCCATAACTATAGGGATTTAGGTTATTAGAAATGGTGACCTAGACTATAGTTGCATGAAACTCATAGAAAGATCCTCATACCTTTGTGCTTACATGTTGTTTGCATGCTACATAATGCTATGCCTTTTGTGCAACTTGATGCCTTAGCATAGGATTGTCTTATGTATGCTTAAACTTAGTTACTTGTCTCCCTAAACTTAACTTTGACTCTTTGACTCTCCCCGACAAAATGAACTTCCTAAACTTATTCTTAACGACATGTGGAATCTACACTTATCATCTGGGTTCAATTCCTTAGACTCTATGTCTAATCTATAAAATCTCATCAAGGTTTTGATTTCATAAACCAAAGGAATTTGTGTGACACATAGACACCTGTATTCTGGATTTCCTGGCAAAAGGCCTTCGGGCTAAGGCAAGCATATCGTATAAATCTCATTGTGAGACCGGTTATGCTTACCTGGGGATTTCTGGGATGAGTGATAAACTGTGGTCAACATACACAAGTCTCTATGGCAAATGGGTCAATTTACCTTGACGTGTCAACGATTCCAAATGGTAATGCGTTACCAAATGGAACCATCCTCTTTGTATCTTAAAAAAATCTTTGATTCCTTGAACTGGTATCTCTTTATTCTTATCACACATAATGTTCCTGTTAATATTGAACCTAACCTACATTTCAACTCTTACGTTTAAGCACTGTTATACGTTGAGCGTTTCATGTAACTATTTCTATATCTTGACCAACGTGAACATGGATCTTAATATACCCAAAGATATTGGGAATCTAAACCAAATGGTCCTCAAAAACTTTAAACCGTTACAATTGGTTCTCAAGTCTTCTTAAGGATGTATCCCATAACTAAGAACATGCAATGCTATAGGTGGAATTCCTACATCTCGAGATACTTTGTCTAGGCAAAGTGTAAATGGTGATTTGACTCGATCATTGAATCCATTTACTTGACTCGAAACCCTTGAGATGAGTGATAACTTATAAGTACGCATGTCTTTAATAAGATTATGGCTGATCTCATATCTTGAGAAGTCCATGTATTCCTTTCGATTGTGTATCGAATGTTCACATCTCATTGTAATGTTGAATAATTTCCTGCCCTTGATTTCGTCTTCCCGATTGAAACCATCCAAGATTTGAACACCACAACAAAATCTGTTATCTCGAACTTTGATCTTAAGCTTGTAAGCATGATTTTTCCTTTTGTTACAATGATGTAACTTGAAATTTTCCGAATTTCTAATTGATATTATTTTCCTTTCGTCGTTAAGTCAAACTCCGTACCGTCTGCACCGTGAGAGATGCAAGTGTTTGCAAGTCAACCTATGACTAAGAACACCCGTATCTCCTAAATGATTCTAACTCATCAAAACAGGGGTGATTCTTTTACTTTGATGATTCTCTATTCGTTTCGATAAATGGTTTCCAATTGTGATTTATAAAATTTCATCCTCTCGATCGGGGTGATTTCCTTATCCCGAGGATTGACTTCAATTATTTTCTTTGGAATGGCATTTCACAAATGACATGATCTCACCAAAATAGGATTGAAACCCGTACTTTGGTGACAAATGTCAATCTTCGATTGTTTTCTTGCTATTATGAAATTCAATCATCAAGATAGGCGTGAATTTCATACCTTGATGATAATATCATCTTTATGAATTGTATTTGTTCAAATGAGACGACTTCATCAAAGTAGGAGTGAATTCTGGATTTTGATGAAGAAGTTCATCTTGTTATATTTTGTTTTTGTAAAACTTCACCGTTAAGATAGGAGTGATTTCCCTTACCTTAATGGTGAGTTACCTCGTCTTATTTCTGTGGATCCTAAACAAGGAGTTGGGATCGAACTTTTTGATTGGTAAGTTAGTGGTCATACCTTGGGAATACACCATAAGTTAGGAGTGAAAACCACACCTTGATGACTATTCCCATTCTTTGATCTCAAACTTACCAAGGTTTTAAGACTTCAATTGACAAGAAACATGTAATAACTTGAAGGGTGAACACGTTATCTGATTTACCGACGATAGTGTTCCAGCCAGTCAAGCTAAAGCATGAATCTTGAACTCAAAAGGGGTCGTTGTTACTTTGGGGTAACCCTAGTTCCAAGCCTGGATCAGTTAAATTTTAAATCGACTTCTTCTCTCACGCTTTTATATTTCAATTTGACGTTTGATCTAGTTTATGGAACCTTTTTATCGATCTTCATTCTGAGTTATCATCAAAACCTAATTGCATGATGATAACACTCCTAAAACAATCTTTCGTACAAGATAAAATTTATTATAAATTTATGCCATGCCTTTCTGGTTATAGCAATGTACGGTTGTGTTCATGAGTTTGATAAACCGCATGTGCAAGCTGTACTTGGAAAGCTATTTGTGATTGTCTTCATCATCGATATTCTGAATTATTTAAATTCCAATCCGATCATGAACGATGTCTTTGTTTAACTCTTTATACCATTTCTCTTAATGACCATTGAAAATCATTCTAAACATCTTTCCCTAAAAACTACACTTGTCCCGAAAGCCTGTTACAATGATGCTTTCATTCTAAATTGAATCCTTAGTCATAACGAACACGATTCTCGTATCAACTTTAAACTAATGAAACTTTGAAATCCTCAACGATATAGTAAACAAGAATCGATCATCTAAGAACCTTGTTAACGTTAGTTGTTGAAAAGCTCTTATGAATTTCGTATTCCATCCAAAAGCATCATGAACTTATCTCCGAGTCTCGTGTCACCCTAATACTAGATGCTTCACTCATGGCAAAACCTTCCTAACCGTCTTGAACCGTTTAATATACAAACGTTTATCAATTAAAAATTCTAGATTAGTAATCTTGTACCCTTTGCCAAGAAACACATGAAATCATGAATTATGAAACTTGACAAACTTAAGCATAACAAAACATTATAATTAAAACTTGTTGAATTTAAACGCCTCCAAGAGTTCACCTGCGAACGTGAAATGAAATCCAAGTCTTCTCATCTTCTTGAAACTTGTCTTCTCGTGATTAAATTTCGGGACGAAATTTCTTAAAGTAGGGGAGACTGTAACATCCGCCATTTTTCCAAGTTAAAACCCAAACCCGAACTCATTTTGAGCTTCATTATTAATTTACTTAATAAATGGATCAAATACATTAAATATGTAATCAACTTATTGATTGATAAATAATTATTTTTCATAAAATTATAAAGTTTATTAATCATGTTACAAACAATAACTAAATGGAAAAGACTTATTAAAACTTATAAAGTTATAAAATGAATTTTAATAAACTTATATAAAGTTTTATTAGTAATTATGAATTTTAAATACTGAAAATAAATAATCAAATTATAAAGTTTATAAGTTTGTAAAAGTTATAAAGATTAACAAATAAATAATTTGATTGATTATTCAAATTGTTTTATAAAGTCTATAAATATTTTATAAAAAAAGTTGTTAAAATTAGAGTCTTCAAGAATTTAAATTTTAAATTATAATTATTTTTTTATTTATTTAAATTATTTAACTTTATATTTATTTCAAATTCCAATCATAACCCCCTTTTAAAAGACTTATAAATCACCATTAACACCATTCATAACCTCCTCCTAACCTCAAGTATAAAAGCAAGGCTTAGGCCTCACTTTTCATTTGCTCATTCTCTAAAAATCTCACTCTCATATCTTTCTTTCATCTATTGGTTATGAACAATTTGAAGAATTTTATTTTACAAGAGATTTCAAGAACTCTTAATACTAAGGTAATCTTTTATTGCTTTTATATTATACATTTTAATCATCCTACCATCCAATTATTTTCATGACTTTATGTTCTTACTATTATTCTTTCTTCTACTAAATCTCTATTTATTTTAATCATTAACATTTTAATAATCACTAACCTTATAACGATCACTAACATCCCTAAATTAAGCTAACAACATACTAACATAAACAAAGAATCCCGTTTGCATATGGACGGCTATGCCGCCGCATTCGGTTATTCAACAAGATTATTGTTCTAAATGATGGCTATGCCAAAGACTTAGAATATTTTTATAACTCAAATGAAGACTAATATATCATATATCAATATAATAAATTTACACTAACCCGTTTCATGCTTTAACGATTTTAAAAGTGCACATAAGTGCCTTACTACAATTCTGGCAGAATATAGTCTTACTTAAAACGACCATAACTTGATCATAACAAACTAAATTTCGGTAAACTCAGACTCCAGTGTTAAGTTTATTTAATTAACTTTTCAACGAAAGTTTATACGTCTTCAATCTCAATTGGACGACTCAACAATAGCCTTTACAAGATAAGTGCGCATTTCAGCACCTTCTGTCTTGTGCTGCTTGTTTGACCTATTTAAAGATCTTTTCATTGTTTCTGAATGAAAGTTGTCCGGGAGACTTTGAAATAGTCAAGTATAAATTTTTATAATTTTATGAAACCGTTTGCTATTTTAAAAACCTGTTCAAACACGTATCAAACATTCTGTCCAGAATCTAAAATTGGTAGAATAATCGTTTATCAATCTACCTTTCGCTTATTGGTATTCCTAAGCGTCCTAACTTCTCGTAATGAATCCCAAACTCAAGTTATTGTTTCTTTTTATCATTTAGGAAATCACCTTTTACTCTTAAACATCCAAGCTTTCTTATGTACTCTACAACCATCACTATTATTGTGAGTTTTCCATGTGAGTATTTCTATACCCCCTTTTGCTTATTTTCACACTTTGGGGTGAAACATGTTAACTTATCATCATTGCACTTGTAAACTTATTTGAGACTTGTAATCTTTATGGCAATTCATCATGCAAAGTTGTGGTTAGTTGAACTTTTGTGGTTACCATGTTATGGCGTTATATGTACAATCATTAACTATTGCTAGCCCAGCGAAGTCATAGATCTATGGGCCAGACAAGCCTGCTTGGTTGATCCAAGTACACTTAGCTGATCGTATATACTTTTAACATTTGAGACTTGTAAAACTTTGTCGAGGTTTGATTGTTGCATTGTTCATAACATCCCTAATCACTTTATTCACTAACTTATGACTTGAATTGCCATCTTTTATATACTTATGTAATGAAAACTATGGAATGCTCACCAACATTTTTATGTTGACCTTTTATTTTTAACATGTTTCAGGAATACCCCAAGTATGTGATCTACTCTTTGAAGCTTGCACATCTAGGAATGGACCTAGATAAATAAATAAAATAAGAATGATTTGTACATTCTACGTTATGCTTTTATTTTCTTTGAGACTTATGTTTGTAATGTGACAATTGAAACTTATGTTTAAATTATATTTGGATTATTAATAGCGTTATGTGGCTGTGAACAATCGTAACCCTCACATCTCGACGTTTCCGCCGTCAAGGTTAGGGTGTGACAGATTGGTATCAGAGCCCATAACTATAGGGATTTAGGTTATTAGAAATGGTGACCTAGACTATAGTTGCATGAAACTCATAGAAAGATCCTCATACCTTTGTGCTTACATGTTGTTTGCATGCTACATAATGCTATGCCTTTTGTGCAACTTGATGCCTTAGCATAGGATTGTCTTATGTATGCTTAAACTTAGTTACTTGTCTCCCTAAACTTAACTTTGACTCTTTGACTCTCCCCGATAAAATGAACTTCCTAAACTTATTCTTAACGACATGTGGAATCTACACTTATCATCTGGGTTCAATTCCTTAGACTCTATGTCTAATCTATAAAAATCTCATCAAGGTTTTGATTTCATAAACCAAAGGAATTTGTGTGACACATAGACACCTGTATTCTGGATTTCCTGGCAAAAGGCCTTCGGGCTAAGGCAAGCATATCGTATAAATCTCATTGTGAGACCGGTTATGCTTACCTGGGGATTTCTGGGATGAGTGATAAACTGTGGTCAACATACACAAGTCTCTATGGCAAATGGGTCAATTTACCTTGACGTGTCAACGATTCCAAATGGTAATGCGTTACCAAATGGAACCATCCTCTTTGTATCTTAAAAAAAATCTTTGATTCCTTGAACTGGTATCTCTTTATTCTTATCACACATAATGTTCCTGTTAATATTGAACCTAACCTACATTTCAACTCTTACGTTTAAGCACTGTTATACGTTGAGCGTTTCATGTAACTATTTCTATATCTTGACCAACGTGAACATGGATCTTAATATACCCAAAGATATTGGGAATCTAAACCAAATGGTCCTCAAAAACTTTAAACCGTTACAATTGGTTCTCAAGTCTTCTTAAGGATGTATCCCATAACTAAGAACATGCAATGCTATAGGTGGAATTCCTACATCTCGAGATACTTTGTCTAGGCAAAGTGTAAATGGTGATTTGACTCGATCATTGAATCCATTTACTTGACTCGAAACCCTTGAGATGAGTGATAACTTATAAGTACGCATGTCTTTAATAAGATTATGGCTGATCTCATATCTTGAGAAGTCCATGTATTCCTTTCGATTGTGTATCGAATGTTCACATCTCATTGTAATGTTGAATAATTTCCTGCCCTTGATTTCGTCTTCCCGATTGAAACCATCCAAGATTTGAACACCACAACAAAATCTGTTATCTCGAACTTTGATCTTAAGCTTGTAAGCATGATTTTTCCTTTTGTTACAATGATGTAACTTGAAATTTTCCGAATTTCTAATTGATATTATTTTCCTTTCGTCGTTAAGTCAAACTCCGTACCGTCTGCACCGTGAGAGATGCAAGTGTTTGCAAGTCAACCTATGACTAAGAACACCCGTATCTCCTAAATGATTCTAACTCATCAAAACAGGGGTGATTCTTTTACTTTGATGATTCTCTATTCGTTTCGATAAATGGTTTCCAATTGTGATTTATAAAATTTCATCCTCTCGATCGGGGTGATTTCCTTATCCCGAGGATTGACTTCAATTATTTTCTTTGGAATGGCATTTCACAAATGACATGATCTCACCAAAATAGGATTGAAACCCGTACTTTGGTGACAAATGTCAATCTTCGATTGTTTTCTTGCTATTATGAAATTCAATCATCAAGATAGGCGTGAATTTCATACCTTGATGATAATATCATCTTTATGAATTGTATTTGTTCAAATGAGACGACTTCATCAAAGTAGGAGTGAATTCTGGATTTTGATGAAGAAGTTCATCTTGTTATATTTTGTTTTTGTAAAACTTCACCGTTAAGATAGGAGTGATTTCCCTTACCTTAATGGTGAGTTACCTCGTCTTATTTCTGTGGATCCTAAACAAGGAGTTGGGATCGAACTTTTTGATTGGTAAGTTAGTGGTCATACCTTGGGAATACACCATTAAGTTAGGAGTGAAAACCACACCTTGATGACTATTCCCATTCTTTGATCTCAAACTTACCAAGGTTTTAAGACTTCAATTGACAAGAAACATGTAATAACTTGAAGGGTGAACACGTTATCTGATTTACCGACGATAGTGTTCCAGCCAGTCAAGCTAAAGCATGAATCTTGAACTCAAAAGGGGTCGTTGTTACTTTGGGGTAACCCTAGTTCCAAGCCTGGATCAGTTAAATTTTAAATCGACTTCTTCTCTCACGCTTTTATATTTCAATTTGACGTTTGATCTAGTTTATGGAACCTTTTTATCGATCTTCATTCTGAGTTATCATCAAAACCTAATTGCATGATGATAACACTCCTAAAACAATCTTTCGTACAAGATAAAATTTATTATAAATTTATGCCATGCCTTTCTGGTTATAGCAATGTACGGTTGTGTTCATGAGTTTGATAAACCGCATGTGCAAGCTGTACTTGGAAAGCTATTTGTGATTGTCTTCATCATCGATATTCTGAATTATTTAAATTCCAATCCGATCATGAACGATGTCTTTGTTTAACTCTTTATACCATTTCTCTTAATGACCATTGAAAATCATTCTAAACATCTTTCCCTAAAAACTACACTTGTCCCGAAAGCCTGTTACAATGATGCTTTCATTCTAAATTGAATCCTTAGTCATAACGAACACGATTCTCGTATCAACGTTAAACTAATGAAACTTTGAAAACCTCAACGATATAGTAAACAAGAATCGATCATCTAAGAACCTTGTTAACGTTAGTTGTTGAAAAGCTCTTATGAATTTCGTATTCCATCCAAAAGCATCATGAACTTATCTCCGAGTCTCGTGTCACCCTAATACTAGATGCTTCACTCATGGCAAAACCTTCCTAACCGTCTTGAACCGTTTAATATACAAACGTTTATCAATTAAAAATTCTAGATTAGTAATCTTGTACCCTTTGCCAAGAAACACATGAAATCATGAATTATGAAACTTGACAAACTTAAGCATAACAAAACATTATAATTAAAACTTGTTGAATTTAAACGCCTCCAAGAGTTCACCTGCGAACGTGAAATGAAATCCAAGTCTTCTCATCTTCTTGAAACTTGTCTTCTCGTGATTAAATTTCGGGACGAAATTTCTTAAAGTAGGGGAGACTGTAACATCCGCCATTTTTCCAAGTTAAAACCCAAACCCGAACTCATTTTGAGCTTTCATTATTAATTTACTTAATAAATGGATCAAATACATTAAATATGTAATCAACTTATTGCTTGATAAATAATTATTTTTCATAAAATTATAAAGTTTATTAATCATGTTACAAAAAATAACTAAATGGAAAAGACTTATTAAAACTTATAAAGTTATAAAATGAATTTTAATAAACTTATATAAAGTTTTATTAGTAATTATGAATTTTAAATACTGAAAATAAATAATCAAATTATAAAGTTTATAAGTTTTGTAAAAGTTATAAAGATTAACAAATAAATAATTTGATTGATTATTCAAATTGGTTTTATAAAGTCTATAAATATTTTATAAAAAAAGTTGTTAAAATTAGAGTCTTCAAGAATTTAAATTTTAAATTATAATTATTCTTTTATTTATTTAAATTATTTAACTTTATATTTATTTCAAATTCCAATCATAACCCCCTTTTAAAAGACTTATAAATCACCATTAACACCATTCATAACCTCCTCCTAACCTCAAGTATAAAAGCAAGGCTTAGGCCTCACTTTTCATTTGCTCATTCTCTAAAAATCTCACTCTCATATCTTTCTTTCATCTATTGGTTATGAACAATTTGAAGAATTTTATTTTACAAGAGATTTCAAGAACTCTTAATACTAAGGTAATCTTTTATTGCTTTTATATTATACATTTTAATCATCCTACCATCCAATTATTTTCATGACTTTATGTTCTTACTATTATTATTTCTTCTACTAAATCTCTATTTATTTTAATCATTAACATTTTAATAATCACTAACCTTATAACGATCACTAACATCCCTAAATTAAGCTAACAACATACTAACATAAACAAAGAATCCCGTTTGCATATGGACGGCTATGCCGCCGCATTCGGTTATTCAACAAGATTATTTTTCTAAATGATGGCTATGCCAAAGACTTAGAATATTTTTATAACTCAAATGAAGACTAATATATCATATATCAATATAATAAATTTACACTAACCCGTTTCATGCTTTAACGATTTTAAAAGTGCACATAAGTGCCTTACTACAATTCTGGCAGAATATAGTCTTACTTCAAACGACCATAACTTGATCATAACAAACTAAATTTCGGTAAACTCAGACTCCAGTGTTAAGTTCATTTAATTAACTTTTCAACGAAAGTTTATACGTCTTCAAACTCAATCGGACGACTCAACAATAGCCTTTACAAGATAAGTGCGCATTTCAGCACCTTCTGTCTTGTGCTGCTTGTTTGACCTATTTAAAGATCTTTTCATTGTTTCTGAATGAAAGTTGTCCGGGAGACTTTGAAATAGTCAAGTATAAATTTTTATAATTTTATGAAACCGTTTGCTATTTTAAAAACCTGTTCAAACACGTATCAAACATTCTGTCCAGAATCTAAAATTGGTACAGTAATCGTTTATCAATCTACCTTTCGCTTATTGGTATTCCTAAGCGTCCTAACTTCTCGTAATGAATCCCAAACTCAAGTTATTGTTTCTTTTTATCATTTAGGAAATCACCTTTTACTCTTAAACATCCAAGCTTTCTTATGTACTCTACAACCATCACTATTATTGTGAGTTTTCCATGTGAGTATTTCCATACCCCTTTTTGCTTATTTTCACACTTTGGGGTGAAACATGTTAACTTATCATCATTGCACTTGTAAACTTATTTGAGACTTGTAATCTTTATGGCAATTCATCATGCAAAGTTGTGGTTAGTTGAACTTTTGTGGTTACCATGTTATGGCGTTATATGTACAATCATTAACTATTGCTAGCCCAGCGAAGTCATAGATCTATGGGCCAGACAAGCCTGCTTGGTTGATCCAAGTACACTTAGCTGATCGTATATACTTTTAACATTTGAGACTTGTAAAACTTTGTCGAGGTTTGATTGTTGCATTGTTCATAACATCCCTAATCACTTTATTCACTAACTTATGACTTGAATTGCCATCTTTTATATACTTATGTAATGAAAACTATGGAATGCT
Source organism: Flaveria ramosissima (assembly GCA_025215565.1). NCBI lineage: Eukaryota > Viridiplantae > Streptophyta > Magnoliopsida > Asterales > Asteraceae > Flaveria > Flaveria ramosissima. Next base: position 82,124,608 of record CM046040.1, read on the forward strand.
CACCAACATTTTTATGTTGACCTTTTATTTTTAACATGTTTCAGGAATACCCCAAGTATGTGATCTACTCTTTGAAGCTTGCACATCTAGGAATGGACCTAGATAAATAAATAAAATAAGAATGATTTGTACATTCTACGTTATGCTTTTATTTTCTTTGAGACTTATGTTTGTAATGTGACAATTGAAACTTATGTTTAAATTATATTTGGATTATTAATAGCGTTATGTGGCTGCGAACAATCGTAACCCTCACATCTCGACGTTTCCGCCGTCAAGGTTAGGGTGTGAAATTATCAGTTGGTATTCTGTATGTACACGGTCCTGACAAGTGGTATCAGAGCTTTGGCTCTTGATTTTACGTGTGATTCGATTGGTTTTGGTGTAAAAATCAAGTTTTTCATTCAAAAGAGTCATCTTTTTGAGTAAAACAGTGTTTTCGACGTCTCCAGGTCTCAAAGTTTTCGTTTTTCGGCATACGGCAGATTAGGGTTCTTGAAAAATTGCGTTTTTGTGTCAAAGTGTCAAAAACCTTCGAATTTTCAAAAACGGCAGCCTTCAGTCGCACGATTGGCTCAATCGCACGACTAAACTCAATCGCACACCCATTCGCACGATTGAACTCAGTCGCTCATCCATTCGTACGATTGAACATCTCCATTCGCTTGTCTCCAATCGCATACTCCATACGTACGACTGAATCCAATCGCACGATTGAATTCATTCGCACACGTCAATCACACCTCCATCCGCACGACTGAACAACTCCAGTCGCATAGGCCATCCACATTTGTCCAATCGCACGATTGACTCATCCGCATCTGTCCATTCGCACGAGTGAATCAGAGTTGTTCTCAAAGTTCAAAGTTAATACAAATGGAAGATCAGTTTTAAGCGTTTATTGCCGGGAAAGACTCACGCATCCAGAACCTTCTGTTTCTGGAGAATGAGGTTGGAAATCACAATAAACCGCCTAAGCTTATAACGTTGGATGACTATCCACAATGGAAACATCGGTTCGAGATCTATCTAAATGGAGTTGATCCCAATCTTTAGGAATCCATTGAGACAGTTTATAGTATGCCAGTTGGTGCTGATGGTGTTAAATTAACTTTGGGAGGTATGACTGATGGCCAGAAAGTGAAGTACAATGCTGAAAAGAAGGTGTATGCCCTGTTGACTCAATCGATACCAAAAGATATATTCCATCAGTTTTCTGAGAACAAACAGTTATGGAAAGCGTTAGAGAAAAGGTATGATGGGAATGCATTGTTGAAAGCTTTGAAGGCAAAGGCTCTGAAGAAAGAGTTTGACAACTTCTCTTCGATGGGAAAAGAAAGCTTGGATGATATTATCGACAGGTTCTACCATCTGATGAGTGAACTGCACACTCATGGGGTTACAACGTCTATGGAAGATAAGGTGTCAAGTTTTGCAGATGGTTTGCCAAAGAAATGGGACTCGTTTGTGTCTAATCTGAGACAGAACAATATTCTATCAAGGTTGGATATAAATGACTTCATATTGAAGTTGAGAGAGGAAGAACTGATGATGAAATACAAGTCACAGAAAGAATCCTATGACCAGAATCCTTCACTTTATAACTCAACTACCACTCCAACCTGTTCAGGAGCACCTCTTCAAACTGCCTTTGTGTCTCGTTCAGCAGCTCCTTCCCAATCCACTGCTTCAGGATTTGAAACGTCAGGGTCGTCCTGCACCCAATATATAGTACCTGAAGCCAATGCTACTAAGTTGAAGACCGAGAACCTCGGTAATATTACTGTGGAGTTTGCAAAGGAGCACATGGACCTTCTAGCAGTGGTTGTTCATTCCTATGATGGTCTAGTTGCAGGGAAGATTGGAAATTGCCATCTAGCAGATGAAGACTACGAGCAGGTGGACGAAAATGAACTGGAAAGAATGGATATTATGTGGGCCTTGGCAAGTGCTGTCAGGAGAGCGAAAAAGTTTGTGAAGAAGACTGGACAGAACTTGGTAGCCATAAAAGATACTACCTTTGGTTTCAACAAAACCAAAGTTACCTGCTTTAATTGTGGAGAAAAGGGGCATTTCAAACGTGAATGTGTAAAGCCCAAGAAAACAGGTAACGGAAATCCGTTCTCAACCTTCAACTGTCAAGACAAAGACATGGTTGGAACTAGTTCTTCAAGACAAGAGACTAAGGCACTAACTGCTCAAGATGATGAAGGACAAGACTGGTCTTTCTGTTTTATATCTCTTAGAGAATCAAACATTGCTTGTGTCGAAGCATTGGATGATGGGTCTGCCAGTGAAGGTGATATTGCAGCTGAGCAAGTTGTCTCAGATTCAGAAGAGACTGTGAAAGTAGTAAATCACCTAGTTGAAGAGGAACTCAGAACGACATGTTCAGAATCTCTAGCATCCGAAGCATCTAATTCTGGATTGATGGCTGATTCATCTGAATCTTCACAGGTAAGTACAAAAGATCAACTTTTTGAAAAACATGCGTGTAATGATTGTAACAAATTTAGAGAAAGCATTGATCTTAAGTATGCTAGGTTATTAGACCACAATGATAGCTTAGTAAATGATTTACAACTGTGCACAGAAGCTAATCGGATTTTAAAACAAAACGAGTGCAGTTACAAAGAGAAAATAGAACTTTTAAATAAACAATTAAGGGAAACCGAGGTTGTTGCTTTTAATCAAGCAAATGATATAAAGTTTTATTTAAACTCTTTGGAAGAAACAAAGGAACAAAAAGCAGTTTTAGAAGTCGAAGTCAACTCATTAAAACAAAAACTGCACAGTTGGACCAGTTCCTCTCACATAGTTCAAAACTTAGTGAAAGAACGGAACATTGGGGAAGGGTTGGGTTACAAAGTAGTTCCACCACCACATGAGATCCTGTTAAATACAAAATGTAGACCTGTAAATAACAACCCAATTAAGGATCATGTGGTGTCTACTCCTCTGTTTAATGATCCAGATACCAAGGGTAAACCGGTGAATTCTGTCACTAAACAGAAGGAGGCTACTTTGAAATCTAAAGGTAAGATGCCTATTGTAAACTTGGATGAACAATTTGAAAAGGTTAATGTAAAGTCAGGTTCAAACATGTCTATTTCTTAACCTAAAATGACCAAACCAGTTAACCAACCACGTGCTTCACGTCAAAGTCCAAATAAACAAAAGGCTAAGGATGTTAAAAACGTTCAAACAATGAATTTTGTTAAAAAAACAAAAACATCTAAACAAGAAGTGTCCAAACCCAATCAGACTAAAGTCACACCTATTTCACACTCAACTCCACAAAAACAGTTTCCTCAACATGTAAAAGGGAGATCCTGCTACAGTTGTGGAAAGAGAGGACATATCGCTTCTAACTGTCCTTATTATCAGACTCCCAGACAGAAACTTGAACTTTATGATACAAAACCAAGTTCTTCGAAAAGGAGTTCTATTACTCCACCAAAGAGAATTAATGAATTTAAAGTTCAAACTGTAAGCCAGTCGTCTGTTTATCACAAACAGGCCTTACACAAAACTGGCTTATGGAAAGAAAAGTCAAGTCCATTGTCTGATAATGAGAACAATAAGAAGAATGATATGCCCTCACCCTAAAATGGATAGTGGGTTAAGTTTATGATGTGTGATTTCTCCGGGTCACCCAAGCCAGTTAAGGCTTGGGTCCCAAACCTAAACTGATCATTTCCTTTTAATGTGCAGGGTGTCCGTTATAGTGCTATCACAAATACCTGGATTGTTGATAGTGGGGCGTCTAGGCACATGATCGGGAACCTGTCTCTCCTTTTCAATGTCAAACAAATTAAAGGGGGACATGTATCGTTTGCTGGAAATAAAGGAGGATACATCACCGCTCAAGGCGAAGTAGGAAACCAGAAAGTCAAGTTTGATAAGGTCAATTACATTCAACAACTACAGAATAACTTGCTTTCAGTCTCCCAAATCTAGACAAAGGATTCAAAGTTGTTTTTGACAAAAAGAAGTGCTATGTATTGAAGAAGGATTACATTATCCCGGAGGACAAAATCTTAATGTCAGCTTCAAGATATAATGACTTATATGTCTTGGATCTATCAAAAGCCTCCACTACTGATCATAAAGGTTAATGCTTCTTGTCAAAGGCAACAGAGAAAGACTCAATCTCCTGGCATAGGAGAATGGAACACATCAATCCATGGAAGATGAATCATCTGATCTAGAATGATCTAGTGAATGGAGTAAATATCAAAAATTTTCAACTTCCGGATTTTTGTGTAGCGTGTAAGAAAGGTAAACAGACCAAGAGGTCTCACAAGGCAAAGAAAGTAAATTCCATTGACCTGCCTCTCGAACTTCTACACATGGATCTGTTTGGTCTTGTTAGCACAAAGAGCATCGCTGGTGATTTGTACTTTTATGTAGTCACTGATGATTACTCAAGATTCTCTTGGGTGATGTTTCTGAAATCCAAATCAGAGACGTTTGAATCCTTCAAACAGTTGGTAACTACATTGGAATCACTCTACAAGCTGAAAGTGAGACAGATTCGATCAGACAACGGCACAGAGTTCAAGAACCAGTGGATGGAGGCGTTCTGCAAAGAGAAAGGAATTGTACACCAGTTCACATCTGCCTACACTCCACAAATGAACGGAGTTGCTGAAAGAAAGAACAAGAGCTTGATAGAGACAGCAAGAACGATGCTAGCAGACTCGAAACTGCCTTTCCAATTTTGGAACGAGGCAGTTGCCAATGCTTGTTACACCCTCAATCGAGTCTTAGTGGTCAAACGACATGGGAGAACATGTTATGAGTTGCTCCAGCGATGTAAACCCAACTTGGAGTATCTAGAACCGTTTAGTGCACCGTGCATGCTGCTGAAGAAAACTCAGACTGGGAAGTTTAGTGAGAAGGCAGAAGAAGGGATCTTTCTAGGATACAATATACCAGACAAGAGAGTTTATAACAACTCAACGGGTCAGGTAGAAGTGTGGTGCAACGTTGATGTTCAGAGATACACCACCCCCTGCTGGAAAGGGACCCTCATTCTTCTTCGACTATGATGGATTCTTTAAATCCTTCAACATCCCTCCCTCCCTTCCTGATGATGAGTTATCGACCAGAATGATGTACTATGTCTTAAACACACCGCCACTAGATTCGACAACATCAGTTCCACAAAGTGACTCCTCCTCTGACGATGAAGAAGTGGAGACTGAACAGGTGAACCAGGAGGAACAGGTTCCTGTTACAGCAAGTACACAAGCATCAAACCCTGATGCATCTGACACTTCGGAACCTCATACTCCAACAACTTCAGATACTGAAGCTGTGGTTCACAATCTGGATAATGAGGTAGCTGTTCCCACCACTCCTGGATCCCAGTTAAATGTTTATCATCCTTTGGACAATGAGGAGTACAGACTAGAAATCAGCTGTACTCAGCTGATTATGCCTCAGTCATGGAAAAGGGATATCTTCACGACGGTGCATATCGATGTTTTGTGTTTCAATTTGAGCCAAAATATATTAGTGAAGCATTAAACAATGAGGCATGGGTAAGTGCAATACAAGAAGAACTCCTACAGTTCAAGAAGCTAGGAGTATGGACCCTTGTGGACAGACCAAAAGGTGCTAAGGTGATTGGCACAAAATGGGTCTTGAAGTGCAAGAAAGATGACCAAGGGGTTATAATCAGAAACAAGGCTCGACTTGTGGTTCAAGGTTTTAGACAAGTCGAAGGCATTGATTACAATGAAGTGTTTGCACCTGTGGCTAGAATGGAAGCAATCCGTATCTTCCTAGCCTATGCATCTCACATGAAGATCAAAGTTTATCAACTAGATGTAAAGAGTGCGTTCCTTCATGGGGAAATTCGTGAGACAGTATACGTCAGTCAACCCGAAGGATTTGAGGATCCTTATCATCAGGACAGAGTTTACAAGATGGACAAGGCTCTCTACGGGCTCCATCAAGCCCCTAGAGCCTGGTATGAGAAGCTCTCGACTCATCTTGTGAAACACGGTTTTCGCAGAGGAGTGATTGATTGTACACTGTTCATCAAAGAAAAGGATGGCAACTTACTGCTAGTACAGATCTATGTTGATGACATAATCTTCGGTTCCAAAAACGAAGAGTTATGTAAAGAATTTGAATCTATCATGAAAGCAGAATTCGAGATGAGTGCAATGGGGGAGATGAAGTTCTTCCTAGGACTACAGGTGGACCAGACACCAAAAGGAATCTTCCTGCATCAGACTAAAGTAGGGGACATCCTCAGTAGGTTTGACATGGAGAATGCTTCAGCTGCTGGAACTCCACTTGCCATGAATCATGATGTGGCACCCGACGAAAATGGTGATCTGGTTGATGCTACAATGTATAGAGGAATGATCGGATCCCTTATGTATCTCACAGCGTCTCGTCCTGATATCATGTACGCGAAGTGTCTTTGTTCCAGATATTAGGCGAAACCGAAAGTCAACCATCTCATAGGTGTTAAACGGATTTTTCGATATCTGAAGGGTACTCCAATAATCGGGGTGTGGTACCCCCATGACGATGATTTTGAGCTTACAGCGTATTGTGACTCGGATTATGGTGGATGCAAGATGAATTACAAGTCAACTTCTGCAGGATGTCAATTCTTTGGGAGAAGGTTAGTCACCTGGTAGTGTAAGAAGCAGACATCAGTTGCTCTGTCAACTTGTGAAGCTGAATACATTGCTGCTGCAAGTTACTGTTCGCAGATCATTTGGATTGAACAGCAAATGCGCGACTACGGTTTGTAATTCTCCAACACTCCTATTTTGTTGATAACTCTGCTGCTATTGCTGTCACCAAAAATCTAGTCCAACATCCTAAAACTAAACACATCAGAATTAAGTATCACTTTATACGTGACTATTTTGAAAAGCAATTAATCGATGTGGTTAAAATAAATACGGATTTTCAACGTGCCGACCTCTACACAAAAGCATTTGATAAACCGATGTTTTTATATTTATTAGAGGTTAATGGCGTGAAAAAAAAGTGATATGATTTTAGAGGAAGACAGTGCCTAGTCCGACATTTTTTATTTTTATTTTCTTTTCCTGTTTATTAAAAATCCAAAAACACAAAAAATATTTTCGGTTTTAGAATTTTAGGGGGAGAATAGGTTAGATTAGTATTAAATCAGTTGTGTTATTTAATCACTTAAAAGAAACGAGGGAGGAGGACAGCTTAGCTAAAAGAAATGCAATCAAATCTATGATTCTGATTCAGTGCTTATGGAAAATGATAGTACATAAGAAACAGATTGTTTGGGACTTTAAAAGTTTTAAATGATTAAGATGCAAAATTCAAAGTATAAATCTAAGAAGTCTAAGCAAAATAAAAGGAAAAATGATAGTAAAACTAGTATGCTACTAAGGTAACATAGAGAAAGTAGACCTAGAGGTTGCAAGTTATTATATGATGTGTCGGTAGATTCAACACAATAGATAAGTAGACCTCACTGGTGACTTAAATTCAAACTAAATTGTTCAACTTGCTGTGGGTACCCATCTTATCCCTGGTTAACACAATGAACGTAGTTCTAATGAGGGGTGACGAGCAAATAAATGCCACAAATGTGTGCGGATGACTATAAAAAGAGCAAAGCACGAAAAAAAATGTGTAAGCGCTATCAAGCTAATAACAAATGTTGTTAGTGCGTTACGTGCAAAAAGAAAAGAAAAATGCTCTCACAAGAAGATAGGTTGTGTGCCTCTCTGCTGTGCGATGGCACTGACCTGAGGATAAGCATAACCTAAATATTCTAGAATCCATTGTTGTTTGCGCCTCTCTGCTGTGCGATGGCACTGACATGAGGCTTAGCATCTCTTTGAAAGCTCTTAGAATAGTTTCTTCTTGTCAAAATACGCATAGACCGCTCACAAATCTCCTGGGGAACGTTGATTACCATATAAGCGTGGGATCCAGAAATGCTTGTTGAAATAATTAAACCTTAATTCATCACCAATGTGTGTCAAAAATCCGTGTATGGATTTAAGAGGACAAGTATACTAACAATCATCGTGGCTGCAATTCTTGAAAGTCCAAATTAGCGTGTGCATCTTATAACTCTAGTATGATTTCCTAAACTTGCTAATGACTCTCGATAAGAACAAGAATCTAGCATCGAAAGGTTTTGGTAAAATCTCCCAAATGATTTTGATATACCAGTATGATTCCATACTGAATCGTTCCAGTTATGATCAAATTAACTCAAAGCTGTGCTGTCCAGGAAGTAAAATCAGTTAGAAGTACTCTAGAAGATTTCAATCCATCTCTTATCAAAAAAAATACAAAAATATGTCTTGTTGAGTTCTTGATTTCAAGTTGTTTTTCTATTTTTAGTCATTTGGTAGGTAAAAGTCGGACTATACATTTGGATTTAATCAGTAAATCACTCACTAACATGGGTCACATCTGAGGTGACCAATCGGGTTTTAAATTTTAAAAGGATCACGTCTGAGGTGATCACATAAGGTTCAAGTTAAAAGGATCACGTCTGAGGTGATCAAATAGTTTTTCAAATTAAAAAGGTCATGTCTGAGATGATCAACGGTCAAAACGTCTTATCAATAGTTAAAATGTTAAGTGTTTGAAAGTGCATAAGGTCAAACTCATAAGTATGAGCCATTCGCATGACTGGACCATGAGTATGGACCAGTCGCACAAATGGATCATACGTATGAGCTCAATCGCACGACTGAACCACACGTATGAATCAGATGTACGATTGGACCATAAGCATGGGTTAGTCCATGCGATTGGATCACCAGAATGAACCAATCGCACGAATGAAGGTAACCGACTGAGTCAGTCGCACGACTGAACCCCAGTCGCACGAATAGATGTGACCGACTGAGCCAGTCGCACGACTGAGAATAGGTCGCACGAATAGATGTGTCCGACTGACCGAATGAAGCGTGCGAATAGGTCCAGTCGCCCGACTGAAAATAAAATCAGTATAAATAGGGTGAAAGTCGGTCGCACATTCTCACCACCCTTCAATCGCTCCCAAATCGCCCGAAAGTACAAATACTCTACCAAAATTTGATTGAGTTGATTTCTCACTGAGATTGTGTTACTAACGTGTACTCTCATCTTCTATAGGTAATTAGTGATCGAAATCACACAAAATGCGCGGTGTAATCAAACCCTAACAGACTCAATTTGACTAAAATCAAGAAATCTGTAAAAACCTTAAAATAGACCACGTAAATGTACTAAATGGTTAAAATGAAGGACATACAGTGATAGTGAGGGCCTCTGCGAATCTAACGAGACTACACACGACGTTTAACATCAAGTTTTGACCTAGATTCAAAGTTAGAGTGTCGAACGGAGAGTTAGGCGAATAGACACTCCGAATGAACTTCAATCGTACGATTGAGCTGGGCGAATGACTCAATCGACCGAATGAATAAGGCGTATGAGCTCAATCGCATGATTGAACTCAGCCGCATGCTCAATCGCCCGGTTGAACTCAGTCGCATGTTCAATCGCCCGATTGAACTCAGCCGCATGCTCAATCGCCCGGTTTAACTCAGTCGCATGTTCAATCGCCCGATTGAACTCAGTCACTTGCTCAATCGCCCGACTCAACTCAGTCGTATGGTTCAATCGCATGATTGAACCAGACTGATCTTAGAAAAACTTACATTTCAACAGTTTCTGTTATGGACTAATCTCATGTTTATGTCTTTTGTGTTACAGAAACATGACAGATAGGTGGATCATCAACACCAAGCACAACATTTGTGCTCACTTGGATGCCACCACGAGGAATGCTACTGAGTTTGTTGGTATCATTGCATTTCTGAGGCGATCAAGGATCTACAGAGCCATATCTACTCCATGTACACCCTACCGGTCTATACAGCAGGCTTTCTAGGAGGATGCATCTGTTGACAGATCTACTGAGCCCTACTGCATTCGGAGTACCATCTTTGGGGAAGAGATTGAGGTGACGGCAGCAGACATTCGACGAGTACTGGACCTGGGTGATGATGCTGCCCACCTAACCAGGTTACATCCTCTGACTGTAAGGGGATGTTTTCTGAGGATGAAGTACACTGGGGACATTAACGCAGGTGTGCTAAACAAAAGCAACAACGTGTCCCCAGTTCAAGTACTTAGCACATGTTGTTCTCAAGTGCATTGCTTCGCGGAGGGGTGGATTTGATGATCTTTCTGACCAAATCCAGAATGCCTACGTGGCACTGGTGCTGAATCACCCCTTCAGCTTCTCCAACATGATCTTCACCTACATGATCGAGAACCTTGAGGCCAAGGGTAAGGAGAGCTTCTGCATGTATCCAAGGTTCTTGCAAATGATCATAGATGAGAAGCTCCCTCTACTACCCAAGGAGAAGGATGATGCTGCGATGTTAGAGGTTATGGATGACACCACCCTGGGCAGGATGAAGGTGTACAGGGGGAAGCAGGTGAAACCCCCTGTGAGGATATTGTTCGGGCACCTGGCCAATGTTGATTACGTGGCGCCTTCTCACAAGAAGTGGCGTCACGACGACTATGACTCTGATGTCGAGCCTATTGAGATACCCGACGATGACTCGGATGACGACGACGACCAAGGTGATGGTCAAGGCGGTGAGGCTCCAGGTAGATTCAAGCCGGCTCCAATCCACCCCTACTTTCAGATAGATGAGGAGGAGGAGTCAGATGAGGAGCCATTGGTGCGGACCGTGGGTAGCAAGGTGGTTGCCACTGAGAGAGGGCTTGCGGCGGTTGGTGGACGCCAGGGTGAGTCCGGGGATGCCGTTACTGCTGATACTGATCCATCTTACATCCCGGACCATCCCATAAGCCAAGGGGGAGCATCCTCCTCTAAGGGATCGGGGAAGAAGAGGATGGCTCAGCCCCATGGCATGAAGAGCAAAAGGAGGAGGATTACCTTGATCACCACCACATCCACTACAGCTACCACCACTACTACCACACCCCTTCCCATTACTACCACACCCCCTACCACTACTATCACACCTCCCACCATTACTACCACACTCCCAACCACCACTACCACAACTACCCCTTCACCATCCACCCCTATCCCACCACCCATATTCACCACATCCACCACTGCCACCACCAGCCACTAAGCAGGTCCCTCAACCCACTCTACCTTCACCACCGGACCCACTCTACCATTCATTGGGGTAGAGGAACAGTTCGGCGCACTAAACCGGATGGTGCTAAAGTTGTTAGCTGCTGATGAGCAAAGAGCTACACAGCTAAGTTAGCTTGAGGAGCTCAATGCTGCTCAAGCACAATAGTTTACCCAACTTCAGGAGCAGAATGATCAATCAGTTAAGAGGATTGAGGAGTTAGAGGCCAAGAATAAGAAGATCATGCTCAGACTTAAAGGATCAAAAGATGAGCCTCTGAAGATCCGGGAAGGTGAAGATGATGATGAAGATGATGATGAAGATGATGGTGATGATGATGAGTCTGATGATGAAGATGATGGTGATGATGATGAGTCTGATGAAGAAGATGACAGTGATGATGCAGGATCGAGGGGAAAGAAGAAAGGTGATGAGAATGATGAAGCAGGTGATGATGCTGCCTCAGCCTCTTCTGAAGGTCAAGAAAAAAGGACCAAGAGAGCACAAGACCAAGGAGCATCATCCTCAGCCCCTGCTGTTGAAGAACTGACGGATAAGGATAAAAGTAAAGATTAAATGTATATGTATTTAAAAACTTTTGTACTTGAATCTTGTATTACATTTATGTAATTAATGTTTATCTATGTTTATCTAATGTTTAAATGTCTTGATTAATTACTAATGATTGATGTGTTAAATGTTTAAATCAAGCAGATCAAACATCACAGCAGGATGAATATGATATTGCTCCCCTGCAGCAAATCACGTCTCAATTCACCATGATTCTTGATTTGCAAGGGATAGTCTGACGGTCAGTGAGCTACACTCCTGAAGAAGGAGAAATCATACACGACTTGACCGATGAGCAACTTGCAGACATGTTCAGACTAAATCCAGATGAACTGATCAAAGATGCTCCCGAAGTAAATGTTCTAAGTGATGAGGAGCTACAGGCTGTCGACGAAATAGAGATTGAAGATGTCACGTCTGAACATTATCCAGAGTACACTGACCGAGAGGGCAATGTGATTCCTAACTTGGGTGAAACTCTCGGCAGTGCTACATTTGACAAACTGGATGAGATGGAAAAAGAAATAGAAAAGAATGAAAGCCAAGCCCAAGCCTCGGACACTGATGTTGATATAAAAAAGGCTGAATGGGCAGCTTGTTTTGCTGAGATACGAGCCAAACGCATAGATCAAAAGCAAAATGCCTACACCAAGCTCTACAAGGTCAAGAAACATCTAAAGGTGTCTGGCAAAATTATTTTGTGGGCATATTTTAAGGATCTTAATGTCTATGCTATAAAGAGGGAGAAGGGAATAGAGTACTTTAGATATCCACATGATCTGAAGACTCTCCCAGGTTTTGAGCTCAACCAGCTAGCACGTTTGAATCTGCTGTATGCGGATCCTAGAAAAATGTCAGGATGGTTTGAGGCTGCCCTAAAGAAGGAATACCACACCAGATGGGTAAACCTAAGACTCCAACAACCAAACAGGTACATTCGTAGGTCTGAAGTGGATCCCATATCTGGAAAGCCTAAAGTGGTGCTGAAGTGGAGTCCCCCGCACACAATGTCCAAGATTCCCTTACGGGAAATGCCATAGGACTTCACTCCACACTTCAAATAGTGGTATTATGATTGGAGAATAGGCAAAGAGGTCATAGTTCTAAATAGAGAAGGAAGAATGGAAACTATCAGGGTATTCGACCCGATGTGGCTTACAAACTTGTCTACCGAAGATGTCTACACATTGTACAAGTGGCCACTATTCTATGATGCGCAAGATATTGTACAAGCCCTCCAGTTCAAGAATGTTATACGACTCTGCTTTGCATTTAAAATACATGCAGGAGTTACTAGAGATGAGAAGTACAAGAGATTTGAGGAGCTTATGAAGAATGTTAGACGTTAATGTAAACTAGGTCCAAGGGGGAGTTTGTTGATACATATGTACCTAGTTTAGGAGTTTAATGTAAATGTCTGTCATGGCTTACATATATGTAATGAATGAGGTGAATGAAATAGAATATGTGATTGATGCTTATAATGTTTAATGTTTCATTATTTATTGTGTGATAAAGTATATTGAACTAACTATATAGGTTTGAGGTTATTATGCATAGTTCTTAGTCAGTAATGATTAAGAAACGTGTTCAAACTTGATCGTATGAAGTCTTCATGCGAATGGACCATGCTAATGGACCATACGCATGAATACTTCATGCTAATGAACCAGTCGCACGACTGAACCAGAAGACTGGATTAGTCGTACGAATGAGACATGAGATTGACTCAGTCGCACGACTGAACCTTCAGTCGTGCGTATGAATCAGTCGTATGAGTCAGTTGCACGACTGAACCATGCTAATGGTTCAGTCACACGAATGAATACTGAAAACCTATAAATACCACTTAATTCGTGGAAAAACGAAAGGTTAGACACATACTCATAACCTAGCCGTCTAGAGCGTCCAGAAAGCCTGTTCCAAGGTCATAGATCGCATCTGATCGTTCTCTACTCGTTCTTAACGTTTCTTTAATTGTTATATTGATCGGGATTGCATTCTCACTGATTGGATCGCCAATCAAATAGGATTCCGCACTATTTGATCTGGTTTCACGCATTATCAGTTGGTATTCCGTACGTACACGATCCTGACAATTTTCAATCTCACGTTCGACGCAAGAAAGAAATGGCGAAAAAAGGAACAAGTTCCGCCATTTTATGGGATTTCAAAAAGTTCTATAAAGAGACGGACAAAAAGATATGAAAGATGCCCGAACTGTGGAAATTGGTCGCATAATGGAAAATGCAAAAAGAACCAAACTGAATCTCAATACGAATACACAGAATTGATCCGATTGGGTGCTATTAGGCTTCAAGCCGAACGATCCTTAAGAAAGGAAAGTTTTGTGTATCTTCGGGTAAAAGATGAAGTACGGTTCTTGAAAGCAAAATATGGTCTTGACAATTTGACCTTAAACGAGTCCTCAAGTTAGCATATCCCTTCTAGCTTGAAGTATTGTATAGGGAGCCTTTTATTGTTTTCCTTGTAGTTTATGTTAGAAAAATAAGCCAAGACCGTCGTCTTTAGCAATTAGCCACCTTTTCCAAATATTCCATATCCAAGCCCGAGCCAAGTTACAACCCATCAAAGACCTAATGATTTATGTAAGTAAATATCTAAGTAGGTGGAGATTTGATCCCTTAACAAACATATGATTTCACATGTATTCATAATAGGCAATTGAGTGTATTAGTCATACTTAATCTTGATTATGACTCCATATATTTAGCCAAGTGTGAGTGCATCTTGTGAGAAGTGTGGATTTTTACATGATAATAATCTTTACTATTGCTTGCTAGGATGTCATTTTACATACGCTTAGAATGTTTATATTTGGATGAAATAATGTTTACTTGCGCATTTCCCGAAAGACATGTTTATTATTTGATTTATTCGGTTTTTGGTGGAATTATCATTTTAAGTGATTTTTGCTTAAGGACAAGCAAAGTTCAAGTGTGGGGATGTTTGATGTGCTCCAAATTATACATAAAAATCCTATCAAAAGCACATCAATTATTCCTTAATATCTCCATTAAAATAATGAATATATACTTAAAATGTTAAATTGTGTTTTCAGGTGTTTAAAAGGGCAAGATGGACAAAAGAAGCATATTTAACAAGAAATTAAAGTAACCCGAGCTTTGGAGTCCAAGCATGGGGCCGTGCCTCATTAAGCACGCCCCATGCCTTGCCAGAAACACACCCCCGTGCTAAATTAACACACCCTCGTGTTTGGACATCTGACAGAACAAAAAGTAATGTCCCCTAAAAGTAAACACGGGGCTGTGCCCATCAAGCACGGGGCCGTGCCCCACCTTCAACACGGGGCCGTGCCCCCTTTGGCACGGGGCCGTGCCCGACATACCTTACATGTACGAGCCGACCAACTTTCATAAGCATTGTACTAGCACGGGCCTGTGCCTTTTAGGCACGGGCCCATACTTAAACACTCCCGAAAGCCTATAAATAGAAGCCTAAGTTCACCATTTTTAGCAAGCTTTGGTGGGAGAGTTACTCTGCAGAATTCTCTCGGGAATCAAGACTTCAAGATCATTTGGAGGCTCGAGAGGTGCATACAACACTTGGAAGAAGCTCGGGATCGTTTAAACATCATCCATTGTGGATTATCGGTTTGATTGTTCCATTTCACCGATGATTTCATATCTATCATCCTAATCGGATGAAACTTATGTAATTTGTGATGAACTAATGGTGTGATAAATGTTATGTTAATGTTATGGTGGTCTTGGGAAAACTATTGATGGGTAGCATCTACATTTGAACGAGAAGTTATAAATTTATGGTTTGTGATTGTGATTGTCATACAAGGTTGAAAAATGTATGATCAACTTTCAATTGCGAAGCCGGTCTTCATAATAAATCCATGGCTAATGAACTAGAAAGGGTTATTAGAAATCATATCACTTTAACTTTCTAATCATTTGCGGGTTCCGTTTTATTAGTGTAAGAAATCTTCAGTAATTGTTATGGTTTTCTAAAATTAAAGGTATGTTAGGAAGGAACTTGATCAACTCTCTTTTTAACATTAGTTATGTTTTTCAGAAATCGTATGTCAAATAGGTCACAAAAGATTCACCTACATTACTAGGGCTTTGATCGAAGCAGTAAAATCAGCCTGACGTGATCCTAGTCACTATGGAGCAAATAGACGAGAAATTGCGCCAACTCATCTTTATAAACATTAACATAATTACATTAATCAACATTTTTAAATAACACCACCAATTCATCACAGTTACATAAGTGGAGTCTAATTAGGATGATAACCTTTATTCCCTGGTTATAAATCCAAACGCTTCAATCTTAGTTTACTTTATTTTCATTATTGTTTTTAAACCCTAAAAATCTTGCCAATGCAACTTATCATTTTCTTTAACAAAAACCAAATCTGATAGTCAAACATCAAGTTTGTTGAGTAGGCTAGGTGTGTCCACGGATTGATACTCGGTTCTTACCAACACTATATTACCACACGACAGGTACACTTGCCTTTTGTGTGTGTGGTTTAGTATTTGTAATAACAAGCTAAAACTGAATCTGTGCGAAAAATCTGTATCAAAATATATACTATCTGCATCCCATCATACATCAAGTCAACAAGTCAAACACTGAGTGATGTCATAAAGTCAATTCCTACGAACGACTTTATCTCAGTCAGAAAATGTCACATCATAACATTCTCTGAGTAACTTTCTTACCAGGATAAGAAATTAAACGCTACCAAGAAAGTTACTATTACCCTAACAGTAACTCTGTGTGCCTATAAAAGCAACGCATAGGGTCACACATTAGGGCATCCATCATTTAACACCAATCAATACGTTCATACAATACATCAATCACAAAACCCTAATTGCTAGTGATCATAACCTTACGATCAAACCCTAGCAACCACAACAACATTTACCCCAAATCATCAATAGAATCATAGAAAACATCATCAAGCAATTATTGTTTGTTCATTTGTAATCATTAAGCTGTTTTAATGAAATACTTTTGAATCAAATCGTGTTTGTTCATTTATTGCACTTATATAAATTGTTATTTCGTATTCAATCAATTAAACAACGAATAGTGGTAATTCCACGATCACTATTCGAATTCAATCTAACTTGATAATTCCTGATTGCGATCCGTGGATTCACAGGTGGTATCAGAGCCAAGTGCTCATTGATTTAGATCGATTGATCTATTAGTGTTAGATTTGTTTGATTGACTGTTTATATCATTAGATCTATCAGATTTCTGATCAGATCTATTATTTTTGAGTAAAATTGCTTTTAAGTGTTCATAACATCTTGAGAGTTCATAACTCATATTCAAGGGTGTTATCGAATGAACAGACCAACATATAAGTTGAGTTAAGCTAATCGATAACTAACAAATGAATTATACTCAACAATTTGGTGTAAATCAATTTTAAAATTATCAAACCTTGATTTATCGTTGATCTGGGCTATGATGGTAGGAATAGCATTTGCAATATGTTGTGCCAAGGTTGGCAACCCTTTCATCATTCCCTTGGTTTGCATTCTCTCCACGAGGGGTCCCTGGTGGAGTAGGGGTTTGGTTTCTGGTTTGTCTAGCCCCTTCACGGCGGCCTCTAGTAGTTCCTCTTCTTCCAATGTGGGTTCCTCTCCTAGTCGGCATTCTGATAACATCACAAATAAATTTTTGTTTAGCATCTCATAATTGGTTTCGAGTAGCCCATGCATCATTTACCCTAATTTCGCGTCCTAGAAAGAGGGAGTGTATCATACACACCACTAAATACCTCTAACAAGAAAACGTTTCATTAAATTAGCTCAAGACAATTCATCCATAATGGACACAGGTCAATATTCCCAATGCATAACATGGCACATTGTAAATCAATATAAATAGTTCAGCAAGGTTTTAGCATAAATTAAATAGTTTCACACAGAGATAGAGTTAATAGTATCAGCAAGCATAGTTGTCTCAGAGTTACACTCTTACAAATTGGAAGGTACCATCACCCCCATAATAATAATAATAGTATCAAATAATAGAAATAGTTTCCTTCAATTGTCTATAAGACAGATAATCCCACATCCTCTCCAAGCCTTCACATCCACTTCTTTTTCAACCACCCTAGCCATCCAGAGTTCTTCTTCTTTTGCTCTTGCTCCAACCGTTGGACCCCGTGCGACGCCATCATGGCCTGAAACAGAGCAGACTGAGAGGTCCTAGTAGCGTGCTAGAGGGTCAGCTCGTGCCAACGAACGGTCTTCAGAATCTCATCCAGAGCAGCATCGGAGGGACCTATGTCGCTCGCCCGGCGGCTAGACTGGGAGTACCTGTCACCAGCTAACACACTAGGGCCATCATACATGTTGCGCCTCGGTGGCATCCAGTGCTCGTCATGTGGGTGGTGGTGGAGTGGGTCAAATGACGGAGGTACGGGTGTCGGAGTCCTAACAGGTGGTGGAGGAGGAGGTGGCATCCTAAAGGAGACTAAGGGACCTGGCCTTGCATTCTTGCATGGGCGGGTGATCACACGTGCACCCCTATCCCCGATAGGTGGGATAGGTGAGTGGGTATGAGCTGCTACATGAGGTGAATGGGAGCGCGTCCGGCTCCTAGAGGGGGATGTCAAGGAAGAGTCTTCTGACGGGTCGGTGTCGTCGGATGTGACGGATATCCATCCTGGATGTCCACATCTCCTCATATACTCCTCGTACTCCGATCGTGGTGTCGCCTTCTTGAGGCTCCCTGATGGTGCAGTCCCGTCAGTGGGGTATGCCGGTGCCTTACCCTTGTCAGCCATAGTCCTGCTATCCTGCAAGAAATATCATGAGTAATTTGGTTTCTCATAGCTCATGATTGTAATAATAATAGTACTTATGGTAGTGATGGCAATAATATCAGACATCCCAATAGTATCAATAACCAGAGGTATCAGTAAGTAGTAGTATCAGATATCAGTAGCTTCTTCAAATAGCAACAAATAGAGTAGTTAACATTTAGGAAAAACTTTTAGACCACTTCAAAAGAAATTTCAGAAATCATAAGTTTCAAACAGAAAAAGTCCACTTATTACCTAAAGGTCCATGCTGGAACTTATGCGTCTAGTAAATTCATGATTACGTTGATCAAGTGTAATCATCAATTTACCCAACCCGATCATCCCAACACTTTCCCACAAGGACGGTCCTAAGGTATCAGGGTTGTAGCCTAGGGTCTCACTATGGTATTCCTGACTCCTCTACAACCTTTGGCTCTGATACCAATCTGTCACACCCCTGCCCCAGGTAGGGTGGGACGTCACAGACTAGAAATACATATGGCAGTGGAAACAAACCATCATAAGAGCATAAAAGAAGAGAACATCACATGGCATTAAAAGTTTAAAGTTTACCAGGGCTAGAAACAGATCTAGCCCCCAATGAAATTGTACATCCAACATAAGGACAAAATGTCTTCATCAACAAAAATTATAAATTGTTCAAATTGTTTTGAAAATCAGACAAGCCAATGCCATGGTCACGGTGGTAGGTCAAAGTCTTCAACAATAGCTAGAGTCCCTTCATGGATTACCTGAAACATGCTCAAAAAGAAATTATGTCAACTAAAAAGTTGGTGAATTCAAGTGATTAAAGTTTAAAAACAAAAGGATTCAAAAGAATCCACATTTGATTTTAAAAGAATCAAAGATTCACTGTTGTGGGGGATCACAATGAACCCTGCACTCAGTCCCGGTTAGCCTCTTCAAAAGTTGTGTTTTACCGGTTAATCCCGAAGGAAGAACTGAGCCTCAAAACAGTGGACCATACCTGCCAGATGGTTCACCTAGTATCTTATAAAAACTTGTCACATGCCACAAACGACCCCGCAGGATCTCAGCGTGGTACCCTTCCCGTTCATCACGGAACGCACTGTGTGTGGGGGATTCCCCAAGTAGATCTACCCATATAAAACAAGCAGTTCACACAAGAATTAATGATCGTGATACAAATATAAGCAGGTTCTAACATTAACCTCAACATTAAAGTATCATACAATAGCTCATAAAAGGTTTCAATTCAAATATAGAATGTTTCATCCCAAAAACAGTAGTAAAAGGGAACACTAGATCTCACCTTAAAATTCAAGCAAAAGGTTTCTTCGTGTGCCGGGAAAAGTCTCAAGTCTATCACCCTACCATTAATATTTAAGTGTTAAGCCACTAATTCTAGAGTCATGGGGATGCACTAGGTGTTTCATGAGGTTAATGTCTTAATAGCTTTTGATTTGCTAAGTCTTTATATAAAAAGTTTTCTTTTATAGTAAGTTAGGGTTTCTTAGGAAAGAATACATGATTTACCATGTTAAATCACCTTTATAAGTTAGTTTGAGTCTTTTAAGTGATTTTTGATCCAAGGGGGTCGGTTTATTGAAGTTTAGCAAAATTTACAGTTTAGTCCTTCAAGTTTTCAAAATTTACACTGTCTACCCCAAAGTTTGATTTTTTGCATTTAATGACTTTTATGGCCAAATATTAGTTTCTTAAAGTTAGGCAACTGATTTTAAGTAAGTTTATACCAAAATTTCAGAATTTAGTTCCGGGTTATATATTTTTATGTCTTCCGTTACCGGTTACGGTAAAACCGAAGGTTTTTAACGGTTAAGTGTTGATTTCCATATTTTTAGTCTTAGATCCATTAAATATTATTTTAGTGACTTTTTAAAAGTTTTTAATCAGTTAAATATGTATTTCAGGTTCCTTTTAGGTGAAAGTCTACATTTTAAGTTTAACCCATTAAAACGTGTTTTACCCAAAATTGACTGTTCAAAACTTGTTTGACCAATTTTTCACCATCATTAAGTCTTATAGCTCCTAACATACTGAAATAACATGGTTTCCCTAGATTTTTGGTTTATTCTCTTATTTCCAAGATTATCTTCCAAACGTTACCCGGTTAAGACCCGTTTTTTACTAAAAATTTCATTTAACCCATTTTTTGACCATTTATTCAAAATATCTGGTCCAAATACTTTGTTAACCCTTTTAGAACCTGGAATACTTTTTAAAATTGTTAAAATCCATGTTTTCTTGTTTTTAAGTCATTTTACCACTTTTTGGGTCCTCGAATATGTCCAAATTGCTTATAAGTCTATGACATTAATATTTTCAGCCATTAACATCTCATCATACACCTAAAATTATACAAAACCTACTGAATATCATGTCTAACTCACGGGTTCAACTAACAAACTATGAACAAGATGAAAAGTTAGAGATTACACCATTTTCATCCATTACACTTGTGTAAAACATTATAACTTTGAGTTTATATATTACCCAAACCCTTTGTAACTTTGAAATCAGGTTATTAGAAGGTTAGAAGACCCATTTTGAGCAGGTTACATGTTTAGTTTCGAAAGATTACAAGTTGTGCAAGTTGGATGGTGTAAATACACCCAAAAAGAGGGTTTTCTAGGTGTAAACCGTGTTACACCTATAGAATGACATATATTACGAGTGAGATACCTTCAAGAACGTGAAAAGCTTTTTATGAACAAGGTTGTAGCAGCAAGTTTCTGTTAGATATGAGATTAGTAAGATTTTGAGTGAAAAATGAAGACAAACACATGAAATGACCAAAACCGGGTGACATGAAGCTTACACTTGGTGTAGCCCACGGATTGGAGTGTGTAGCTAGACAAGGATGGCCTGGAAACCCTTGGACAAAGCTGGAGAATCTCGAACAAGGCTGGAGAAGGTCGAATTTGTAGGAATCGTGCACCCAAAAGCACACCTTCTTGCGGTTTTCGAGCTTGGCCGATGGTAGAATGGTGTTGTTCTTCGAATATGGCTAGGATTAGAGAGAAAACCGTGAGTGTGTGTGTGATTTCTGGAGAAGAATCTGAAAATGAGAGGGAGAGATGAGAGGAATGAGAGGTGCTGGTTTTGTGCATGTAAGGAGAGTGGTTGGGAAGGGTGGTGGTGTAGAAGAGATGGGAGTGGAGGAGAGGGGGCGGCCAAGATTTGGCCTCCAGTGGAGAGGATTTTTGATTTAATTTTAATGGTGATAATATTGTGTAGTATTATTTTGTAGTGTAGTGTAGTAGCTTAGGTGGTATTATTTAGTTAGTTGTTAAGTATCTTGCATGGCTATGCATGCATTAATACGAAAATTTGAGTTCATGCACACATTTTAATTGCTTCAATTATGATTTAAATATAGCATGGGTGACTAATTAACTTTCCCGGGATACTAAGATTTCCCTAGCTAATGCTTGATCTAGATAAATCATCTCAAAAAGGCACATAAAATAACAAAAATGGTAACATCAATCAACAATAATAATGATGCTAATAATAATATTGGTAATGATATAACATTAATATTAATTGAATTGGGTAATGATGCAGGTTGATAAGGTTAGAATTATGACCTAGAGGTCGGTTGTTACATTCTCTCACCGTTTAGGAAATTTCGTCCTGAAATTTTAGCTTCGATTAGACTCGGAACGGGTGGGTTTGAAGAGGTGCGGATAACTCTTTCTCATTTCATCCTCTTGCTCCCAAGTGAATTCAGTTCCTCGCCTAGAATTCCATCTTACCTTGACTTTGGGTATGCGACTTCGTCTGAGTTTCATGACCAGCCGGTCAGTAATGTCTATGGGTTCTTCTACTAAGTTCAACTTATCGGTTATCGTAACTTCCTTCAATGGAATCTCCAAGGTCTTGTCTGCCATTCATTTTTTCATGTTTGACACATGGAAGGTGTCATGTATGTAACTTAATTCCTGAGGTAGCTTTAATTTATATGCCACTAAACCAATTATTGCTAGTATATCAAATGGTCCAATGTATCTCGGGCTTAGCTTTCCTTTCTTTCCAAACCTAACAATACCTATCTATGGTGCCACTTTCAGCATTACCCTATCACCCACTTAAAACTCCAAGGGTTCTCGTCTTCAGTCAGCGTATTTCTTTAACGATCCCTGGCTGCTCTCAAACCCTCCTTAATTTTAAATATCTTGTCGGTGGTTTCCAACACGATGTCAGGTCCCATTACTTGGCTGTCACCAATCTCATTCCAGCTCAATGATGATCGGCATTTCCTACCATATAGGGCCTCATATGGAGCTGCCTTTATACTTGCGTGGTAACTATTGTTATAGGAGAACTCTACCAAAGGAAGATGATTGTCCCAGTTCCCCACCAAAGTCAATCACGCAAGCTCTTAGCATATCTTCCAGGGTTTGAATAGTTCTTTCGCTCTGGCCATCAGTTTGTGGGTGGTATGCAGTGCTTAGATCTAAACGGGTTCCTAAGGCTTGCTGGAGTGATCTCCAGAAACGTGAAGTGAAGCGGATATCACAGTCGGAGATGATTGACAAAGGCACACCATGCCTAGTCACTATTTCATCAATATACAATTCAGCCAGTTTCTTCAGGTTGTAGTTTTCCCTAATTGGCAAGAAGTGAACTGATTTAGTTAACCTGTCCACTATTACCTAAATGGCGTCATGACCTCCAAAAGTTCCGGGTAGCTTTGTGACGAAATCCATTGTAACGTTATCCCACTTCCATTCTGGGATCTCGGGCTGCTGCAGCATCCCTAACGGTTTTTGGTTTTCCGCCTTCACCATGGCGCATGTCAGACACTTGCTAACATAAACGGCGATGGATTTCTTGATCCTAGGCCACAAGAAAAGGGCCTTTAGATCATGGTACATCTTGTCGCTTCCGGGGTGAACCGAGTACCTAGTTTTGTGGGCTTCGTCGAGGATTACCTCTCTTATTCCCCCATGCCTTGGTACCCAATTTCTCCCTTCATATTTACAAATAACACTGGTGCACCCCATGGAGAAACACTCGGTCAAATAAATCCCTTGTTGAGTAGTTCCTGGATCTGTAGCATTAGTTCCTTCATCTCGGGAGGGGCGAGTCGATATGGTGCCTTGGCTACAGGTGCAGCACCAGGCAGTAGATCTATTTGGAATACGACTTGTCGGTTCGGAGGGAATCCCGGTAGATCTTCGGGAAACACTTCTGGATATTCAGAAACCACTGGAAGATCCTTAATCTTCTTCTCCTCTTTATCCTTCATTACAAACTATGAAAGCTGGGCATCCCTTCTTAAGGCTCTTGGTAGCTTTCAGATGAGATATCATAGGACATAGCGTGTCACTTCCTTCGCCACGAACCACTAGCACTTTCCCGTCGCTCAACGGTATTCTAAGCAGGCGTTCATCACACACGATCTCGACTCTATGCTTAGCCAGCCAATCCATACCAACAACCACATCAAATCCTCTTACATTAGTAGGCATCAGGTTAATCCTAAATATGCTACCTTCTAGATTCATTACACAGTCCTTGATGACTTCCTTAGTTCTATAATGTTACCATCGGCTAATTCTACGGTAAACGGATCAGTCAGGATACACGCACTCAAGTCAATCAAAGGCCTAAAAGCACTAGAGACAAAACTAACAGTTGCTCCAGTATCAAAGAGAACGATAGCAGGATGGTTGTTTATAAGGAACGTACCATTGACCACATTAGGTTCCTTGCGAGCATCAGCTACTTCCATCACAAATGCTCGTCCTTTAGGCTTGTTGAGTCTGGCCTCCTTATCTCTTCCCATTTTGGACACTTGTTCCTCATGTGCCCTGGATCTCCACACTCATAGCATTTTTTACCCGGCGCATACGTACAATCCTTGATTAAATGACCTGGTCATTTGCATCGGAAGCAGGGCATCGGGTTGCAACCCCCTTGATGGTGCAGTTTGCACTTGTTGCAGAACGGGCTCGTACCCAAGTATAGCTTCCTTGTCCTTCCACCTTGGTCATCGCACCTCACACCTTCAAAGCTCTTCTTGCTTGACCCGCTACTACTGCCAATTGCTCTCTTCACATCGAACCAGTTTCTTTTCTCACCCATCGGCTTCCTCTTCTCTTCCATCCTGGTTTGATAAGTCCACCCAGCCCTAAAAAAAACATCCGTCAAACTGCTGGTGAAGTCAACTGCAGCTTGTAAGGTTAAAGGCTTGGAAGATCGAACCATTCCCCTGACTCTAGGATGTAGCCCCCAAATGAAACGCGCTACACCCTTAGATTCTAGTGTCACAAGGTGTGGCACCAATCGAAATAGAGCTAAGAAGCTGTTGATGTACTCAGTGTAATTAGGACCCTTCATCTCCAGGCTCAGGAATTCAGACTCTAGTTTCTCCAGTTGATTGATGGGGCAGTATTTGCTGGTTATCAGTTCCCTAAACTCGGTCCAGCTCATTCGGTTAGAAGTGTTCCTTCCTCGGGGCTGAATAACCATTTTCCACCATTCCAGAGCCAATCCCTTGAGTGACTGGAATACAAACCTCACCACGTGGTTCATTTTACACTCACTGATGTCCAGGACAGCTTCCATTTCATCGATCCATCAGTATGTCTCTATTGCACCCTCTATGCCATAGAAGTCTTTTGGTTCACAAGCCATAAAGTTTTGTAGGAGCATCTATTCTTCAGTGCTTCAGCTTCCTCGTTATTGCCCTCATTTTTTCCGAATACATCATCACCATCGGGGTTGCTCCGGTCTGCGTTGATCTGGGCTATGATGGTAGGAATAGCATTTGCAATCTGTTGTGCCAAGGTTGGCAAGCCCTTCATCATTCCCCTGGTTTGCATTCTCTCCACGAGGGGTCCCTAGTGGAGTAGGGGTTTGGTTTCTGGTTTGCCTAGCCCCTTCACGACGGCCTCTAGTAGTTCCTCTTCTTCCAATGTGGGTTCCTCTCCTAGTCGGCATTCTGATAGCATCATAAATAAATTTTTGTTTAGCATCTCATAATTGGTTTCGAGTAGCCCATGCATTATTTACCCTAAACTATCGCGTCCTAGAAAGAGGGAGTGTATCATACACATCACTAAATACCTCTAACAAGAAAATGTTTTATTAAATAAGTAAAGATAATTCATCCGTAATGGACACGGGTCAATATTTCCAATGCATAACATGGCACATTGTAAATCAATATAAATAGTTCAGCAAGGTTTTAGAAACAAATTAAATAGTTTCACAAAGAGAGAGAGTTAATAGTATCAGCAAGCATAGTTGTCTCAAAGTTACACTCTTACAAATTGGAAGGTACCATCACCCCCATAATAATAATAATAGTATCAGATAATAATAGAAATAATTTCCTTCAACTGTCTACAAGACAGATAATCCCACATCCTCTCCAAGCATTCACATCCACTTCTTCTTCAACCACCATAGCCATCCAGAGTTCTTCTTCTTCTGCTCTTGCTCCAACCGCTGGACCCCGTGCGATGCCATCATGGCCTGAAACTGAGCAGACTGAGAGGTCCTAGTAGCGTGCTGGAGGGTCAGCTCGTGCCAACGAACGGTCTTCAGAATTTCATCCAGAGCAGCATCGGAGAGACCTACGTCGCTCGCCCGGCGGCTAGACTAGCAGTACCTGTCACCAGCTAACACACTAGGGCCATCATACATGCTGCGCCTCGGTGGCATCCAGTGCTCGTCATGTGGGTGGTGGTGGAGTGGGTCAAATGACGGAGGTACAGGTATCTGAATCCTAATAGGTGGAGGAGGAGGAGGTGGCATCCTAAAGGAAACTGAGGGACCTGGCCTTGCACTCTTGCGTGGGCGGGTGATCACACGTGCACCCCCATCCCCGATAAGTGGGATAGATGAGTGGGTAGGAGCTGCTACATGAGGTGAATTGGAGCGCGAATGGCTCCTAGAGGGGATGTCGAGGAAGAGTCTTCTGACGGCTCGGTGTTTTCGGATGTGATGGATATCCATCTCGGATGTCCGCATCTCCTCATATACTCCTCGTACTCTGATCGCGGTGTCGCCTTCTTGAGGCTCCCTGATGGTGCAGTCCCGTCAGTGGGGTATGCCAGTGCCTTACCCTTGTCAGCCATAGTCCTGCTATCCTGCAAGAAATATCATGAGTGTGTGTTCCCGGTATTAACGGGAACAATGAGCTTGGATCTTAGGATTCATATTGATGATAATAAAACTTGAATGATTCGATGCTAAAATAATAATAATGATGATGAACATGATGAACACAATGTGTTTAATGTTTGATGTTTATTGCCTTGATGTTGAAATCATCATACATGGAGGATGATGACATAATGATATTGTTGATGGAACTAATTCCCACCCTTGGTGGAGAATTATTCACCTTTACATGGATGATACATGTTGCTATTTATACTAATCTAGCAATTACAATAATTAAAAAATAAACCCTAGACTAATATTTTTGTTGCTTTTGTTCTTCAAGTCTTCAATTTCAATAATATTGGAAATCTTAAATTTCTTCTTAGGTAGAATACCCAACAATACTCCCCCTAAATTGTAGATTTCCGATGTGAATTGAAGCTTGATGTTGATTTTGTTGAATAGTTGTTCAAAGCTAAGAATGTTATTGTTGATGCAGAAGCGAGATCTTCAAAACTTTAGAACAACCAATTTTTTTTTGTTTTGTGGTTATAGCTTGCTTTCATAGCTTTAAGCTAAAACCCTAATCCATATTTTCTTTTTGATGTTGGCGGCCCAAACAATTAAATCCGAGTCCACCTTTTCTTTTTGATGGTGGCAGCCCAAACAATTAAATCCGAATCCACCTTTTCTTTTTGATGTTGGCGGCCCAAACAAATAAATCCGAGTCCACCTTTTCTTTTCGTTTTAATGATGGAGCCCAAGTAACAAACCCAATGGTGTTCACGAGCCCATTTGCAACCCTAGGTTGCAAACCCTAATTCGACATCCCTAATGTGGCCGCAAAATGCCACTTTGGTTCGGCAGCCCTAGTTAGGGCGTCCTTAATCGTAAGGATTCTTTTAAGTCTGATGCAAATCAAAACATCCAAAGTCTCTCTGCAAGTAATGCACTAAGAACTGAAGTAGAACTGCTTCGGAAGTTTTACACCATGCACTATTGCTATTTCAAGTATATGTAGATGACATCATCTTTGGTTCAACTAATCCAAAGCTCTCAAAGACTTTGAGAAGCTGATGAAAGACATATTTGAAATGAGTGCAATGGGAGAACTCAATTTCTTTCTGGGAATTCAAGTGAAGCAAGTTGAAGATGGTATCTTCATAAGTCAGTCAAAGTATGTTCAGGACATACTCAAGAGGTTCAACATGACTGATTGTAAGATTGCTAAGACACCCATAGCTAGAAACCACTCCTTTGGACCTGATCTTGAGGGGGAGTGTGTAGATGAACACTTATACAGGGCTATGATTGGGTCTCTCATGTATCTTATAGCTAGCAGGCCTGATATCATGTTTGCTACATGTATTTGTGCAAGATATCAAGCCAACCCTAAGATGTCTCACCTCATCACTGTCAAAAGGATTTTAAGATACCTCAAAGGTGTCTCAACACTTGGTTTATGGTATCCAAAGAATTCTGACTTCAATCTGTATGCTTATACAGATAGTGATTATAGTGGTTGCAACATGACTGCAAAGTCTACATCTGGGGGATGTCAATTCCTTGGTGGAAGGGTTGTCTCATGGCAATGCAAGAAACAATCCTGTGTGTCTGCATCAACTGCTGAGGCTGAATACATTGCTGCTGCAAGTTGCTGTGCTCAAGTGCTTTGGATTCAAAATCAGATGCTGAAATATGGATTTAACTTCAAGAAGACTCCTATTCACATAGACAACAATAGTGCTATCTCTATCACTGAGAACCCTGTGCAGCACTCAAGGGCCAAACACATCAATATCAGGTATCATTTAATAAGAGATAACTATGAAAAGGGATTAATTAAACTAGTCAAAGTTCATACAGATGAACAATATGCTGATCTGTTTACAAAAGCTTTTGATGAACAGAGATTTAAATATCTAATATCAGCTATTGGGATGATTAACTTTGAGTAGGTCTTTTCTTAAAACTAATTCTAATTATTTCTTAAAATATGTGTGTCCTAAGTTGTCTAGTTCATCACTTTCATAAGCTCATGTTTTCTTTGGATATAAAATTCTTTTTGAAGACTTTCCTTAGATTCTTGAAAATTTTCTGATCCTTCGGAAGATATAATTTTACCTTCGGAAGAAAATTATGTCTTCAAAACAAATAGCTGTCTAAGAAATTTTACCTTCGGAAGAAGTCTAAATCTATCTTCCGAAGCTTAAAACCTTGTCTCAGACACTTATTTGTTTTTAAGAATTTTTTCCTTCCGAAGCAAATTTAACTCTCGAAAGCTTTGTTGTTTCATATACAAAGCATTCAAGTGTTTATTTCTCTTCCGAAGCAAAATTTTCAAGACTCTCAGAAAAATCTTTTGAAGTCATTTTAGCTTCGGAAGCTTTTTCATTAAAACTTCCGAAGATAATTTACCTTCGGAAGCTTTTCGAATTCCAAGAAAACTACTTTTTGAGCAAAAGTAAACTACTTTTTCAGAAGTGGGACCGACTTTCGGATTTCAAAGTTTATCCTCTTTCATTAACTTTGTTCAATCCCTTTTCACATAAATACCCAACGGTTCCCCCTCTTCCTCACTATCTTCTTCAGTTCTACTATTCCTCAAACCTAATTCCTAAAACCACCTTTGCTTTTTACCTTTCTTCAACCTTAAGCTTCTCAAATGGCCAACTTTAACCGCAGAAACAACCCAGATTTCTCCATGCAACTTCACAGGCAACACAACCAGGTTGCTCTGTTAAGCTCTGAGAAAGATGAAAGTTTCTCAGATATTTGCCAATTCTTAACTCTATCAAATTATTTCACCTCCCTAACCATTGATCCTACTCTGTATGAGGATCATCTTCTTGAATTTTGGAAGACCTGCCAAAAGGTCATCATGGTTGGGGAGAAGGCACTGTTTGCCACAGTGCAAGGGAGGACAATCTTCATCACTCCGGCCATCATCAATACTCATTTGCAGCTAGATGATGAAGAAGGTGAGTTGTCCTTCCCAAAGGAAGCTGTCAATCATTCCTTTGAGCAGATGGGCTATGAAGGAGATTTCTCTGTAAAGACCTTCAGGAAAGGGAAGGTCTCATCCCAGTGGAAATACCTACTCCATGTGGTTATCCACAGCTTGTCAAACAAGCATGGAGGGTGGGACCAGATTCCTGAGGGTCTCTCCTTCATAGTGCATGGAATGGTTCAAGGGGTCAAGTTCAGGTACTCTCAATTTGTTTATACCAATTTACTTGCAAACGTGGACTCCTTAGAGTATTTCATGTTTCCTAGATATGTTCAACACATTCTCAACTGTGAACTAGGCTCACAGTTAAGGGAAACTGATAATATTCTTAAATTGGGACAGATGAAGCCCGGCATCTTTAAAATCTTGAAGAAGCCAACTGTAGGCTTCTCAGGGGTAGAAACAGCCCTTGTCCCCAAAATGTTAGAGCTCATTGCTCAAAGTGACAACCTAGCAACACAAGCTAGTGTTGAACCCACACCTTCTACCTCTTTACCACTAAAAAGGCCTCAACTAATCCTCACCTACCAAAGAAAATCCAAACAAACCCTTGCTCAAGCTATTGAGTCTGTGCAGGTCCCCATATACTCACATTTACAGGAGGAAGTGGACACTAGAGCTCCCACTTCCCCTGAGGAGCAAACCACTCCCATCTCTTCAACTATCAGGGCTGAGGTTCCTCATGCTCACCCTGATGAGCTCACAAGCCCAATAGCCTTAAGCCTTCACTCTGAGTCACAACACTCAAGTGAACAACCTTCAGGGGACACTTACCATCCCCAGCCTTTAGATCTAAATCAACCCATTCCCAACCTATCTTTCTATACTGATGAAGACTTAGGATTCAGTGAGTACCATGAGTCTCTCTTCTCCTCCCCTACTCAAAGATAGATGAGTACTCCTGAGTCTCCTCAGTCTAACCAACATCAGTCACCTGTAACTGAGGTGGACACTTCTGAACCTGTTCAGGATGTCCATATGGAAGAGGCTCTCACTTCTGCAAGTGATTACATTATTAAGACCTCAACCATGGCAACTCAGCCCACTGACATCTCAACTGAGATAGCTAGTGAGCAGAGGAAAACCAGCAGCCAAGAACCTCAAGCTGGTGGTGAGAGAGAGGACTTTGGTCCAATCAGCTCATCCCCTAATGATTCTTTTGATGAAGAAGAGGGGAATCTGAGACTAATGGTGCACAAATTGTCTAAAACATGCACTTACCTAGTCTCAATGGTCAGTCACCTTGAATCTCAGGTGACTACCTTACAAAACAGGGTCAATGATCAGCAACTTCAGATTTCATATCTTAAGGAAAAACTAGCTAGGAGACCTTTAAGAAGAGCTCAACCAGGAACACAAGAACCTGTGGATGTGATTGATTTATCCTCCAGCTCACCTATGCAAGTGGGTGATGCTACCAAAAAGGGGGAGAAAGTTATTGCAGCCACAGAACCTGGGAGTTCTTCACAGAGAATGGACATAGAGGACTCACCATCCTCACTTGCAATTGTGCATTCTCAGCAACTTCTTCAAGTTAACATTAATGTGGACTCTATAGACTCTATCATCAGGAGTCTCTTTGAGGAAGGTATACCAAAGGTTGTGTCATCCCCACCTCAAGGAACTTCAAACTACATCATAAGGTGGAGGTATGATGCTGATAGAAGAGCCCTTATTCTTCATAGAGTTCAAGGGCAACAAGAAGTATTTGACTTTCAAAATTTGAACTTCTATGAAGGTTTGGATCTAGTCAATATGCCACATGTCAATCTAAGCAACTCAAGACAAGCTGACTGATTGGCTCAAAGAATCCAAGACAGAATCACTACAGAGTTTAGCTTAAGAAGGAGACTTAAACAATCAGGAAATGTCATCGGTCAACTGGATGTTGAGGTGGACCCTAAGATTAGTTTCATAGGGGAAACCTTCACTGAAGGCCCAGTGGCAGAACCTGAGACCCCTGTCTCATCATCATCAACTGCTGCAGAGATTCACATTCCCTCTGAGACACCTGCTGGTGAAGGTGTTTCTCAGCCTCTCTCTGGCTAGAGCATGGATGCTACACCAAGCAATGAAAGCCAAGCCTCTATCCACCCTGAGTCACAAAGGTCTGTGGGTGACAAAGGGAAAAGGATTTTGACTCTTGAGGAAATTGAGGAGGAAGAGAGAGAGAGGAAGAGGAAGCTAAGGGGAGAAAGTTCCTCTGGGTCTTCAGGTTTTATGCAAGCTGCAATCAGGGCTGCCCCCAGACCAAATACTCAAGATGATGAGTTGAGGGCAGTCAGGATTACTTATCTGCAGACCAGGAACTATGACATTGATGAAATCATTTCTCTCCCCTCAGAACAACTAAATGAACTGGCTGACATGGAAGTGTCAAGAGAGATGAAAGAAAAAGAGGATGCAAGGTTACTTCTCCAATTCAAAGAGGAGAAGAGACAAAAAAGACTCTACAAGCATGCTCCCACTCTCTCCCTAGTTCAAGAAGCCCTGTACAAGAAGATGTGGTTCAACAAGAACCTCAGGTAGACAAAGAAGAAGATAGGATCAAAATGATCAACTACCTGAGTGCCACAGGCTTCTATCAGGCAGATGCACTTCTTCCCTTGTCCTATGACTTTGTTGAGTTTGAGTACTTAAAACAACTTGAGCTTGAGTTAGTCAAGGAGAGAAAGACAACTAAGAAGAAGCTAAAGGAAGAAGCTGCAAAGTCAAGAGCCATCATCCAAAAGAGTATGAAGAAGTCTGCTGACAGACAAAGGATGATGAGCTTCTTGAAGCTATATGGGTTCTCCGGAAGGAGACTTGGCCCTATGTCTCTATCCACCATGGATGAGCATATAAGGGTAATCAAGCAGAAGATTAAGAGTGGTGAACTGATTGACCTACACTCTCTTCCAAGTCAAGTCCCACCTGAAGTGGAGGTTAAGGTTGAACAACCTAAGACAACACAACCCGAACCTCCTGCTGAGCCTCAGCAAGCTTCATCTTCTGATCCATAGCAGGGTCAAACTCCCTCTCTTTCTGAACCTGTGAGGGAGGAACACCCAACTGAGAAAGACAAGGATGATCAACAAGGTGCTGCAAACCAGTCTTCTCAGTTAAAGTCATCTAAGAGGAAGAAGAGGATGGCTTCTAAACCAAAGTCTAAGAAGAAGAAGCCTAAATCATCTACCTCTACACCTCAAGCTAAGTCAGATCAACCTGACCATGTTTAGGCTTATCGGATTAGGCTGCTGGAGGAAGTGCATGAAGAGGCAGCCCAATCAACTCTAATACAAGTGGCTCCTCTTGCAGCTGAGACACCCATCCTATCCTGGACCTTCTCTACCAATCCAGAAAGATGGCATGTAATCATAGATCAAGGTGTTGAGAATGTCTATACATGGCAAGACATAATCAACTTACCTCTGCATGATCTCTTTGAGATGAGAAGATACTATGAAAGTTTGAATGATCCTGACCATCTAATGAAGAAGGGTATGGTCATGATTGTGCTGAAGACTACTAACATCTAAAGATCTTCTAAATGTTTTGGTAGCATCAGCCTAGGGGGAGTTTGTAAGGATTCCTTTTAGTCTGATGCAAACCAAAACATCCAAAGTCTCTCTGCAAGTAATGCACTAAGAACTGAAGTAGAATTGCTTCGGAAGTTTTACACCATGCACTAGAAATATTCTAAGTGTAGAATCTTCCGAAACCAAGACCAATATCTTCCGAAGCCAAATATGAAGTCTTCCGAAGCCTCAGAGACAAAGTCTTCCGAAGCTTCATCCTATGAAGACAGATTTCTTCCGAAGACTTTTAGTAACATGCTTTATCTGATGTACTATTCCATAAAGCTGGACACCTTTCCGCTGCATCTCTGTAAAGTTACCAACTTACATGAGTTGGTGAAAAGGTCCATGCTTTTGGTAACTGTACATTGAGGTCTTGAGTTTGTAACCTTCTACTTTATGTACTTTATCCTTTTTGTAATAGATAAGGATGTGAGCTATGGCATGTCATAGTCACAAGGTCAAAAGGCAGATATGCCTTTTGATTCTACAATTGATTTTGTTTGTATCTAGTCAATTGTATCCAGCTGGCTTTCAAAGTATAGCCGGTTGTAGATTGTAGTATAAGTATTCCTTGTTCTAGTATCTTTCTTAATGCTTTGTAACACTTGTAATAGAACTTGAGAAAGCAATATACTGCATCCTTGAAACCCAAATCTCTTGTTATGTCTCTTTATTATTACTTGTGTTCTTTGTATCATTATCTTGGTTAATCCAGTTTACTGTTTGATCAAGTTTGGTTAATCTCCTCTTTGTGTTGTTGTGTTGAAATTGTTAAGCCCTTAACCGGTCCTGCACTAATGTGGTCGCAAAGGCCACTTATGGCAGCCTCTTATTCGGCAAACCCTAATTAGGGCATCCCCTTTCGGTCGTAACCCTATTCGGCCGTATTTTCTTCATGCTCAGAAACCGACTGGGACATCCGTTCCTTCCACGAGTGTGGACAACGAAGACCGGGACAAATCCGTGTTCGTCCTTTGGCAACCGCGGTTGTGAACAAGTTCCGCATCGGATCTTGTATTGTTGAATTGCTTTCTTCGGATCTTCAATGATTTTAGCAATCTAACCATGAAATCTCATCAAAATCAATATGAATCCATCAACTCCGGCTCTGATACCAATTGTGTGTTCCCGGTATGAACGGGAACAATAAGCTTGGACTAGGATTCATATTGATGATAATAAAACTTGAATGATTCGATGCTAAAATACTAATAATGATGATGAACATGATGAACACAATGTGTTTAATGTTTGATGTTTATTGCCTTGATGTTAAAATCATCATACATGGAGGATGATGACATAATGATATTATTGATGGAACTAATTCCCACCCTTGGTAGAGAATTATTCACCTTTACATGGATTATATATGTTGCTATTTGTACTAATCTAGCAATTACAATAATTACAAAATAAACCCTAGACTAATATTTTTGTTTTTTTTTTCAAGTCTTCAACTTCAATGATATTGGAAATCTTCAATTTCTTCTTAGGTAGAATACCCAACAATGAGTAATTTGGTTTCTCATAGCTCATGATTGTAATAATAATAATACTTATGGTAGTGATGGCAATAGTATCAGATATCCCAATAGTATCAATAACCAGAGGTATAAGTAAGTAGTAGTATCAGATTTCAGTAGCTTCTTTAAATAGCAACAAATAGAGTAGTTAACATTTAGGAAAAACTTTTAGACCACTTCAAAAGAATTTTCAGAAATCATAAGTTTCAAAGAGAAAAAGTCCACACATTACCTAAAGGTCTATGCTGGAAGTTATGCATCCGGTAAATTCATGATTACGCTGATCAAGTGTAATTATCAATTTACCCAACCCGATCATCCCAACAATTTCCCACAAGGACGGTCCTAAGGTATTAGGGTTGTAGCCTAGGGTCTCACTATGGTATTCCCGACTCCTTTACAACCTTTAGCTCTGATACCAATCTGTCACACCCGGGCCCAGGTAGGGTGGGACGTCACAGACTAGCAATACATATGGCAGTGGAAACAAACCATCATAAGAGCACAAAAGGAAAGAACATCAAATGGCATTAAAAGTATAAAGTTTACCAAGGCTAGAAACAGATCTAGCCCCCAAATGAAATTGTACATCCAACATAAGGACAAAATGTCTTCATCAACAAAAATTATAAATTGTTCAAACTGTTTTAAAAATCAGACAAGCCAATGCCATGGTCACGGTGCTAGGTCGAAGTCTTCAACAATAGCTAGAGTCCCTTCATGGATTACCTGAAACATGCTCAAAAAGAAATTGTGTCAACTAAAAAGTTGGTGAATTCAAGTGCTTAAAGTTTAGAAACAAAAGGATTAAAAAGAATCCACATTTGATTTTAAAAGAATCAAAGATTCACTGTTGTGGGGGATCACAATCAACCCTGCACTCAAAGATTAAAAAGTCCCGGTTAGCCTCTTCAAAATTTATGTTTTACCAGTTAATCCCGAAGGAAGAACTGAGCCTCAAAACAGTGGACCATACCTGCCGGATGGTTCACCTAGTATCTTATAAAAACTTGTCACATGCCACAAACGACCCCGCTGGATCTCAGTGTGGTACCCGTCCCGTTCATCACGGAATGCACTGTGTGTGGGGGATTCCCAAGTAGATCTACCCATATAAAACAAGCGGTTCACACAAGAATTAATGATCGTGATACAAATATAAGCAGGTTCTAACATTAACCCTAACATTGAAGTATCATACAATAGCTCATAAAAGGTTTCAATTCAAATATAGCATGTTTCATCCCAAAAACAGTAGTAAAAGGGAACACTAGAACTCACCTTAAAATTCAAGCAAAAGGTTTCTTCGTGTGCCGGGAAAAGTCTTAAGTATAGCACCCTACCATTAAGATTTAAGTGTTAAGCCACTAATTCTAGGGTCATGGAGATGCACTAGGTGTGTCATGAGGTTAATGTCTTAATAGCTTTTGATTTGCTAAGTCTTTATATAAAGAGTTTCTTTTTATAGTAAGTTAGGGTTTCTTAGAAAAGAATACACGATTTACCATGTTAAATCACCTTTTAAGTTAGTTTGAGTCTTTTAAGTGATTTTTGGTCCAAGGGGGGTCGGTTTATTGAAGTTTAGCAAAATTTACAGTTTAGTCCTCCAAGTTTCTAAAATGTACACTTTCTACCCCAAAGTTTGATTTCTTGCATTTAATGACTTTTATGGCAAAATATTAGTTTCTTAAAGTTAGTTAACTGATTTTAAGTAAGTTTATACCAAAATTTCAGAATTTAGTTCCGGGTTATTTATTTTTATGTGTTCCGTTACCGGTTACGGTAAAATCGAAGGTTTTTAACAGTTAAGTGTTGATTTCAATATTTTTAGTCTTAGATCCATTAAATATTATTTTAATGACTTTTTATAATTTTTTAATCAGTTGAATATGTATTTCAGGTTCCTTTTAGGTGAAAGTCTACATTTTAAGTTTAACCCGTTAAAAAGCGTTTTTACCCGAAATTGGCCGTTCAAAACTTGTTTGACCAAGTTTTCACCATCATTAAGTCTTATAGCTCCTAACTTACTGAAATAACATGGTTTTTCTAGATTTTTGGTTTATTCTCTTATTTCCAAGATTATCTTCCAAACGTTACCCAGTTAAGACCCGTTTTTAACTAAAATTTCATTTAACCCATTCTTTGACCATTTATTCAACAAATCCGGTCCAAATACTTTGTTAATATTTTAGAACCTGGAATACTTTCTAAGATGGTTAAAATTCAGGTTTTCTTGTTTTTAAGTCATTTTACCACTTTTTGGGTCCCCGAATATGTCCAAATTGCTTATAAGTCTATGACATTAATATTTTCAGCCATTAACATCTCATCATACACCCAAAATCATCCAAAACCTACTGAAATATCATGTCTAACTCACAGGTTCAACAAACAAACTATGAACAAGATGGAAACTTAAAGATTGCACCATTTTCTTCCATTACACTTGTGTAAAACATTATAACTTTGAGTTTATATATTACCAAAACCCTTTGAAACTTTGAAATCAGGTTATTAGAAGGTTAGAAGACCCAGTTTGAGCAGGTTACATGTTTAGTTTCGAAAGATTACAAGTTGTGCAAGTTGGATGGTGTAAATACACCCAAAAAGAGGGTTTTCTAGGTGTAAACCGTGTTACACCTATAGAATGACATATAGTACGAGTGAGATACCTTCAAGAATGTGAAAAGCTCTTTATCAAAAAGGTTGTAGCAGCAAGTTTCTGTTAGATATGAGATTAGTAAGATTTTGAGTGAAAAATGAAGACAAACACATGAAATGACCAAAACCGGGTGACATAAAGCTTACACTTGGTGTAGCCCGCGGTTTGGAGTGTGTAGCTAGACAAAGATGGCCTGGAAACCCTTGGACAAAGCTGGAGAATCTCGAAAAAGGCTGGAGAAGGTCGAACCTGTAGGAACCGTGCACCCAAAAGCACACAAAACTTCACCTTCTTGCGGTTTTTGAGCTTGGCCGATGGTAGAATGGTGTTGGTCTTCGAATATGGCTAGGATTAGAGAGAAAACCATGTGTGTGTGTGTGTGTGTGATTTCTGTAGAAGAATCCGAAAATGAGAGGAGAGATGAGAGGAATGAGAGGTGTTGGTGGTGTGCATGTAAGGAGAGTGGTTGTGAAGGGTGGTGGTGTAGAAGAGAGGGGAGTGGAGGAGAGGGGGCGGTCAAGATTTGGCCTCTAGTGGAGAGGATTTTTTATTTAATTTTAATGGTCATAATATTATGTAGTATTATTTTGTAGTATAGTGTAGTATTTTAGGTGGTATAATTTAGTTAGTTGTTAAGTATTGTAACACCCGGATATTTATTATTTTGAAGCCGGCGAAGAAAGAAAAGGAAATAAAGTCCAAAGTCGAGGGACCAAACTCGCCAACGAAAAGTCGGGTGAGCGGAGTATATAAGGGAGAGGGAAGCCCTTACCCTCTCCCCCATACACACATTTTCAGCTTTCAAGAGAAAAGAAGAGGGAAAGGAGAAGAAAAAGAGAAAAAGGAGTGTTTCGGGTGATTCGGGTGGCCTAACTCGTCGTGTAGCAAGCCAAATCGAAGCCCTTGACGTTGTGCTCGTTTGTGTGAGTTCTAGGACCCCACTTTTACTTGTTTTCAACTGATTTTGGGGCTGGAAAATGTTAAACCCGTTTTTGGTTTGAGTATGTGTTTGACCCATTTGGGTGTGATGTGTATGATGCGTTTCGTGTATGTTTCCGGGCTTGTGTGTGCTTGTATGGTGTTATGGTATGCATTCCTAAGGTCTTGGAGGGTTAATTTAGGCTTAGAATGGGTTTGGATGAGCTTGGAGGCCGAATATGGCAGATTGGGTTCAGGATGAACTCCATTCAGCATCAGCTAGGGCTAGGCGACCGAATGGAGGCCATACGGCTGATTGAGGGGCGATTGAAGGTCATTCACACGATTGGGACTCATTCGCACGACTAAGGTTTCAGTCGCACGACTGGGAGTCCAGTAGCATGGGGAGTCACACGACTGAGGGTTCAGTCGCATAGATGCTTAGTCACATGAGTCCATTCGCATGAGGTCAGTCGCATAGCTGCCCATTCGCATTAGTTCCATCCGCATGAGGTCCATACGCCCGATTGAATGTTCAATCGCATAGATGTTCATCTGCATGAGTCCAATCGCATGATGTTCAGTCGCATGGAGGCCATGCGACTGAAGGGTGTCCATATGCCCGAATAGGGCTGTTGCACTCGGAGTAGTGTGACTTCTGGCCTTCGGGGGAAGGTGCAGATGTAAGTTTTGACGTCAAGTTTCTCGTAAGAGCATGTAAGGTGCATGTAAGGCATGATGATGATGATGTTGTTGATGTTGCATGTTTATGCATGTTATGTATGTATGATGTTGTCTTGTATGATGATGATGAATGTGTATGATATGTTCCTTATTATGATGTATGATTATCTTTCTTGTGGCTTTACATGTCATGTTAATGAATGAATGAATTAGTATGTAATGTAAAGTGAAAGATAATGAAAGAGGAACATGAAGTAAGAATGCATGCATTAATGAATGATGAATGAACGAAAGAAAGGCTTGCAAGCATATATATGGGAAGAGCAACTTTGTGTTGCAAAAGACTCGGATGAAGTGCAATCATTGAGATTGCCTATGGGGTGAGCAACCATGTCGTTGCAAGAGACTCGAGTTACGTGCTATCGTAATGTTGCCTTGAGGTTAGCAACCTTGTTGTTGCAAAAGACTCGGATAGCTTGCTATCATTAATATGGGCAATGAGGTAAGCAACCCTAGGGCTGTAACAGACTCGGATAGCGTGCGATCATTGAGATTGCTATTGAGGTGAGCGACTCTGTCGTCGCAACAGACTCGGAAGAATGAATGTATGAAAGGAACGAAAGATAACGAATGAGATGAAAGATAATAATGACATTATCTGTGTATACGTATATTGAATGAACGCATGAGAAAAGGAATTGTTTCAATGAAAGTAAAGTATGTTTTATTATAAAACTAGAACTCACTCAGCAACGCTGACTTTTTATATGTTTTCCAGTTGGCAAGTAATGATTGCTGAGGATGTCATGGCAAGGCTACTCGGCTCTTTTGGGATGGCATCCATATATAAAGCTTTTGTGATGTAATGCAAACATGTATTTTTGTAATCGGATAATGATGTATTATTTGACAAAAGTGTTTATAATGAAACGAGATGTCATTTTTGAATGTTTCCGCTGCAATATTTTCCCAAGGCAAATGTAAATGTATGGTTTATGTGCGATGAATGACCAACTGTAAGCGTCCCGGGAACGGGGCCTTACAAGTTGGTATCAGAGCCAA
Source organism: Flaveria ramosissima (assembly GCA_025215565.1). NCBI lineage: Eukaryota > Viridiplantae > Streptophyta > Magnoliopsida > Asterales > Asteraceae > Flaveria > Flaveria ramosissima. The sequence goes on from CM046040.1 coordinate 82,164,706, forward strand.
AGTTTAAGCGAAATGGGTAAATTTTCAAAATAAACCTTAACTTAAACTCAAAATGGGACGGAAAGGGGAATGGGATGCCAAACTGAGTAGCTGCGTGCCATCAGGTATTTTCTTAAACTTAACCGGTTTAATGTGCGCATGGTATGTGGTTATGTGTTGTATGTAGATTTGAATACTGATGTAGTCAGGACAGGTAATACTTGGGGTATAAAGAGTAAAGTAAGTGGCTAATCACAACTGGCCACTGTAATTAGGGACTTACTATACTTGACATAAACTGAGTTGTTTCCTTGAATGAACGTGTTGGTGTTTGAATCTTTCAGTGTGATAGAGAATGGCTGGTGGTAGATCTTCTAGAGCTTCTAGGGGTGGAGGCCGTGGTGGTCCTGATGCGGAACCACGACCTAAGAGAGGAAGGCCTAGAGCTGAGAAAGAGGTTCCTGCAGAACCTGAAACCCCTCATCCGGAGGCTGGGGATGAGAGTGCGAACTTGAGGGCCTCGGTAAAGGAGGCTGTTGTTAAGGAAGTACATCAGGTCATGCAGACAATCTTACCGTCTGTGATGACCGAAGTCATCAAGGCTGTGAAAGAAGGAGTAAGGAAGGAGAGAAATAGGGCCTCGGGGGACCAACCGGAGCCTGAAACGATTTTCTCCGATAATGAGGAGGAGGAAGAAGATGAGCCCGTGTAAGGGGTGGTACGGGGCTGCAACTGTGGGGCGTTTATGAGGTGCAAGCCCCCAACTTTTGATGGAAACAGCACTGCTGCTGCTGCTCACCGGTGGGTGAGGGAAATGGAGGCCGTTCTGGATATCAGCGAATGCCGTGAAGACCAGAAGGTGAAGTTCGCTACCCACTCTTTTGTGGATTCGGCTCTATGTTGGTGGGACAATATTGTCCAAGCCGAGGGTAACAGGGCCATTGGGAGAATGAGATGGTCTGAGCTGAAAAGATTGGTGATCGAGGAGTTTCGTCCTCATCGGGAAATGGATAAGGTTGAGAGGAAGTTCTTGCAACTGGAGGCGGGAACCATGACACACCAACAGTACACCACGAAATTCAACGAGATGGCACGTCTGGTGCCGGATCAGGTGACACCTCTTTCCCGAAAGATCAAGAGGTATATATAGGGTTTTTCGGCGGATATTCGCAGGCACATGATCGCTGCCCGGCCGAGCACGTGTAGGTCGGCGGTGGATTTGGCGGGGAGACTGTATGATGAAAGAACGGTGGTGGTGACTGATGGTGGCAGGAAGAGCGGTGGTGATCGGAACTGGCAGGGGAAGAGGTTTGGTCGGGGTAATGCCTCGACGGGTAATAAGAAGGCACGAGTGGATGATCGCCGTGTGGTCATGTCGGGTGCGGATCGAGAAGGTGTGGTAAGTGTGGATGGGAGCATAGTGGGGAGTGCAGGTTGGGGTCAAACTTGTGCTTCAAGTGTGGAAAGGCGGGGCACATGGCAAAGGACTGTCGTACGGTCCGGTGCTTTAACTGTGGTGAAGAGGGTCACGTGATCAAAGATTGCAAGAGGCCGAGGGCTGAGAGCTCTAGGGCGAAGAAGACAGGAGGTGAAGGACCAAGGGTGAGCGCCAGGGCATTCACCATGACATAGGAGGAAGCTAGAACGGAGCCTGATGTCGTGTCTGGTACGTTTCTGGTGAACCAAAGTTTAGCTTCTGTGTTATTTGATTCGGGTGCCAGTAAAAGTTTTATTTCTGCTGCTTTCTGTGCTAAGCTGCCTGTTAGTAGTAGACGTGTTGATGCGCCCTTTGATGTAGAAACTGCCTTAGGTAAGTCTACCAGGATTTCTGAGATGATAGAGAACTGTGATGTGGAACTCGAGGGTCATAAGTTTCCTGTCAGACCGTTCGTGATGACCTTAGGTGGTTTTGATTTAGTTCTTGGGATGGACTGGTTAGCGGACTTCGAGGCGAACATTGTGTGTCGCAAGAAGATGATTCGGTTGTTGGCGCCTGACGGTAGTTCAGTGACAGTGTATGGTGATCGGGTTACTACGATTCCGAAGGTGATCTCGATGGCAGTGGCGGGAAAGTGTATGAGGCGTGGACGTAGTGCCTACTTGGCCTATGTAAATGATGTGGATACGCCAACACTACAACTAGCCGATGTACCGGTTGTGTGTGATTTTCCGGATGTGTTCCCAGAAGACTAATCAGGAGTGCCACCTGACAGAGAGATCGAGTTTCAGATTGATCTGATACCGGGTGCCCAACCTGTCGCCAAAGCACCGTATTGGTTGGCTCCGACCGAGATGAAAGAGTTTATGGAGCAGTTGCAAGAGTTGCTTGATAAGGGGTTCATTAGACCGAGTATCTCTCCTTGGGGTGCTCTGGTCCTGTTTGTAAAGAAGAAGGACGGTAGTATGAGGATGTGCATCGACTACCGCGAGCTGAACAAGTTGACAGTGAAGAACCGATACCCCTTACCGAGGATAGATGATTTGTTCGATCAGCTTCAGGGTGCCAGTTGGTTTTCGAGAAAAGGTCCCATCCTTCAATATCATGATTGGGTCGACCAGGCCAGATCATGAGCGAATCGGTCGGGTTATCATCAGTTGAAGGTGAAGGAGCAAGATATTCCTAAAACAGCTTTCCGTACGCTCTATGGTCATTACAAGTTCCTCGTCATGTCTTTTGGTTTGACCAATGCGCCAGCTGCTTTTATGGATTTGATGAACCGCGTGTGTCGGCTGATGTTGGATAAGTCAGTGATCGTGTTTATTGATGATATCCTGATTTACTCGAGGAGCGAAGCAGAGCATGCCGGTCACATTCGGGAGGTTCTAGAGACGTTGAGAAGGGAGAAGTTGTATGCTAAATTCTCCAAGTGCGCGTTTTGGTTGCGCGAGGTTCAGTTCTTGGGTCACGTAGTGAATCCCGACGGGATAATGGTGGACCCGGCGAAAGTGGAGGCGGTTGTGCAATGGAAGTCACCAAAGACGCCATCCGAGATTCGCAGTTTCTTGGGTTTGGCGGGCTACTACAGAAGATTTATTCAAGACTTCTCTAAGATTGCTTCTCCACTGAGTAAGTTGACCCGGAAAGATGTAAAGTTTATATGGGGTCAGGCTCAAGAGAAGGCGTTTGAAGAATTGAAGGCGAGATTGACTCAAGCTCCTGTTCTATCATTACCTGAGGGAAGTGAAGATCTGGTGGTTTATTCCGATGCTTCCTACTCGGGGTTGGGGTGTGTGTTAATGCAGAGAGGAAAGGTTATAGCCTATGCATCCTGACAGTTGAAGGTTCATGAGGTCAACTATCCCACTCATGACTTGGAGCTAGCAGCCGTGGTCTTTGCGTTAAAAATTTGGAGACACTATCTTTACGGAACGAAGTGCACCATATTCGCTGACCACAAGAGTCTGAAGTACTTCTTCGAGCAGAAGGATTTGAACATGAGGCAGAGACGATGGTTGGAGCTCATAAAAGACTATGACTGTGAGATCCATTACCATCCGGGCAAAGCCAACGTGGTGGTGGATGCCCTTAGCCGGAAGGAGAGACCCGAGCCGATTCGGGTGAAAGCATACCGGCTGATTATGACCTGGATGTGATGAAGCAAGTAAAAGAGTTCCAAGATGAGGCATTGAAAGAAGATCATCTTAACTCTGAAAGGATGAGAGGTCTGGTTGGGGAATTGGGTGAAAACACACTCGGTTTTAGAACCCGATTCGGTCGTATGTGGATTCCTCGTTTTGGGGATCTATGGGTGAAGATAATGGATGAAGCTCACAAGACTCGGTACTCCATTCATCCTGGTGCCACGAAGATGTACCATGATATGAAGAAAGATTATTGGTGGCCGGGTATGAAGCGCGATGTGGTGGAGTATGTGAGTAAGTGTCTTACTTGCTTACAGGTGAAGGCCGAGCACCAAAAGCCGTTTGGGAAGATACAACCTTTGGATATACCGGAATGGAAGTGGGAGCACATCACTATGGATTTCATTACAAAGCTGCCGCGTACCCCGAAAGGGTATGATGCCATATGGGTGATAGTTGATCGTTTGACGAAGAGTGCTCACTTTCTACCGATCGCGAGACATATTCATCTGAGAGGTTGGCTGATCTGTTCATCAAGGAAATTGTAACTCGCCATGGTGTGCCGGTGTCTATTGTGTCGGATCGCGACACCCGGTGTACATCTAAATTTTGGAAGAAGTTCCACGACGCTATGGGGACGAGGCTACATATCAGCACGACTTATCATCCCAGACTGATGGGCAGTCAGAAAGGACCATTCAGACGCTGGAAGACATGCTTCGGGTATGTGTGATTGATTTTGGTGGAAGTTGGGATGACCACCTACCGTTAGCCGAATACTCATACAACAACAGCTATCACGCCAGCATTGGCATGCCTCCCTATGAGATGCTATACGGTAGGAGATGCAGAACACCCGTTTGTTGGGGTGACATTGGTCAGAAGGAATTGGGGAGTGTCGAGGTAATCGAGGCTACGACTGAGAAGCTTGAGAAGATTAAAGCCTTCATGAAGGCAGCCAAAGATAGACAGAAGTCGTATGCTGATAAACGACGCAGGCCGATTGAGTTCCAGGTGGGTGACCGGGTTATGTTGAAGGTCTCACCTTGGAAGGGTATCATTCGCTTCCGAAAGCGGGGCAAGTTGAGCCCAAGGTATATAGGCCCTTTCCGAATCATTGCTCGAGTAGGAGAGGTGGCCTATAGATTAGAATTACCAGATGAGTTAAGTGGAATTCACCCGACATTCCATGTATCTCATCTGAGGAAGTGTTTGGCAGATGAAGATATGATTGTTTCATTGGAAGATATCGAAGTAGATGAACGGCTCAATTATGTGGAGCAACCAGTGGCAATCATCGACCGAAAGGACTAAAGGCTAAGGAATAAAGTGGTTCCTCTTGTGCGTGTACAGTGGAAGCACAGAAAGGGATCCGAGTCAACGTGGGAGACTGAGGTAGAAATGAGACGACATTATCCACGTTTGTTCGAAGAATAACAGGTTTCGGGGACGAAACCTATTTAAGGGGGGTGGACTTGTAACACCCGGATATTTATTATTTTGAAGCCGACGAAGAAAGAAAAGGAAATAAAGTCCAAAGTCGAGGGACCAAATTCGCCAATGAAAGAAAGTCGGGTGAGCAGAGTATATAAGAGAGAGGGCAGCCCTTACCCTCTCCCCCATACACACATTATCAGCTTTCAAGAGAAGAGAAGAGGGAAAGGAGAAGAAAAAGAGAAAAAGGAGTGTTTCGGGTGGCCAAACTCGTCGTATAGCAAGCCAAATCGAAGCCCTTGACGTTGTGCTCGTTTGTGTGAGTTCTAGGACCCACTTTTACTTGTTTTCAATTGATTTTGGGGCTGGAAAATGTTAAAACCCGTTTTTGGTGTGAGTATGTGTTTGACCCATTTGGGTGTGATGTGTATGATGCGTTTCGTGTATGTTTCCGGGCTTGTGTTTGCTTGTATGGTGTTATGGTATGCATTCGTAAGGTCCAGGAGGGTTAATTTAGGCTTAGAATGGGTTTGGATGATCTTGGAGGCCGAAAATGGCAGATTGGGTTCGGGATGAACTCCATTCTGCATCAGCTAGGGCTAGGCGACCGAATGGAGGCCATACGGCCGATTGAGGGGCGATGAAAGTTCATTCACACGATTGGGACTCATTCGCACGATTGAGGGTCAATCACACGACTAAGGTTTCAGTCGCACGATTGGGAGTCCAATCGCATGGGGAGTCACACGACTGAGGGTTCAGTTGCATAGATGCTTAGTCGCATGAGTCCATTCGCATGAGGTCAGTCGCATAGCTGCCCATTCGCATTAGTTCCATCCGCATGAGGTCCATACGCCCGATTGAATGTTCAATCACATAGATGTTCATCCGCATGAGTCAAATCGCATGATGTTCAGTCGCATGGAGGCCATGCGACTAAAGGGTGTCCATACGCCCGAATAGGGCTGTTGCACTCGAAGGAATGTGTAGTGTGACTTCTGGCCTTCGGGGGAAGGTGCAGATGTAAGTTTTGACGTAAAGTTTCTCGTAAGAGCATGTAAGGTGACTGTTACGGCCTTAGTGAGCATGTAGGGCATGATGATGATGATGTTGTTGATGTTGCATGTTTATGCATGTTATTTATGTATCATGTTGCCCTGTATGATGATGATGAATGTGTATGATATGTTCCTTATTATGATGTATGCTTATCTTTCTTGTGGCTTTACATGTCATGTTAATGAAAGAATGAAGTAGTATGTAATGTAAAGTGAAAGATAATGAAAGAGGAACATGAAGTAAGAATGCATGCATTAATGAATGATAAATGAACGAAAGAAAGGCTTGCAAGCATATATATGGGGTGAGCGAATTTGTGTTGCAAAAGACTCGGATGAAGTGCAATCATTGAGATTGCCTATGGGGTGAGCAACCATGTCGTTGCAAGAGACTCGAGTTACGAGCTATCGTAATGTTGCCTTGAGGTGAGCAACCTTGTTGTTGCAAAAGACTCGGATAGCTTGCTATCATTAATATGGGCAATGAGGTGAGCAACCCTAGGGCTGTAACAGACTCGGATAGCGTGCGATCATTGAGATTGCTATTGAGGTGAGCGACTCTGTCGTCGCAACAGACTCGGAAGAATGAATGTATGAAAGGAACGAAAGATAACGAATGAGATGAAAGATAATAATGACATTATCTGTGTATACGTATGTTGAATGAACACATGAGAAAAGGAATGGTTTCAATGAAAGTAAAGTATGTTTTATTATAAAACTAGAACTCACTCAGCAACGCTGACTTTTTATATGTTTTCCAGTTGGCAGGTAATGATTGCTGAGGATGGCATGGCAAGGCTACTCGGCTCTTTTGGGATGGTATCCATTTATAAAGCTTTTGTGATGTAATGCAAACATGTATTTTTGTAATCAGATAATGATGTATTAATTGGCAAAAGTGTTTATAATGAAACGAGATGTCATTTTTGAATGTTTCCGCTGCAATGTTTTCCTAAGGTAAATGTAAATGTATGTTTTATGTGCGATGAATGACCAACTGTAAGCGTCCCGGGAACGGGGCCTTACAAGTATGTTGCATGGGTATGCATGCATTAATCCGAAAATTTGAGTTCATGCACACATTTTAATTGCTTCAATTATGATTTTATTATAGCATGGGTGACTAATTAATTTTCCCGGGACACTAAGATTTCCCTAGCTAATGCTTGATCTAGATAAATCATCTCAAAAAGGCACATAAAATAACAAAAATGGTAACCTCAATCAACAATAATAATGATGCTAATAGTAATATTGGTAATGATATAACATTAATATTAATTAAATTGGGTAATGATGCAGGTTGATAAGGTTAGAATTATGTCCTAGAGGTCGGTTGTTACATAAAGTTTATCACTAAGATTGAAAATAAACTTGATTTAAAAACCAAAATCTTAAGAAGTGATAATGGGTCTGAATTTGTTAATCATGTTTTAGATTCCTTTTGTAGGAACAAAGGCATTGCAAGGAAATTTAGTGCACCAAGAACTCCACAATAAAATGGAGTTGCTGAATTAAGAATCAGAACTGTCATTGAAATAGCAAGGATAATGCTAGATGATTCACATCTGCCAATCACCTTTGGGCTGAAGCAGTGAATACAACATGTAATGTTCAAAATATGACATTAATTGTTTAAAGAAAATAACAAAACATCATTTGAGCTCTTATTTAAAATAATACCTTTTATAGGATACCTTAGAGCTTTTGGGCGTCATATGTCTATCTTAAACACAAAAGATCAATTAGGAAAGTTTTCTGAAAAAAGCCAATGATGGTTTCTTTATTGGGTACTCCTCAACATCCAAATCATATAGAGTTTACATTCCACAACAAAACATTATGGAAGAAACACCTAATGTATCATTTGATGAATCTTTATTTCCAAAATCTGTAAAAGGATCATCATGGTTGTTTGATATAGATGCATTAACAAATTCATTTAACTCTGGTTATTTGAATACTGCAGGTTATACGGGTACATGCTATCCATATGTTCCTCCAAATATGAATGAAGTGTCCTTATCTGCTGATCCCCCAAGACCATCACCACACTCTTCTAATGTTTCTGATCCTGGCAATTCATATCAAAGAAGTAATGCAGAACCTGACCCAAACAATAGATCAACTTTCAAAGATGTAAACACAGCATCAGCAGCAGTTAACTCTGCATCCGCAGATGTTTTTCTTCATCCAAAGAAATGAACATTACATTCACAGATGTTCCTTCTACATCATTAGATATACCATTCTCAAGAGGTGCTCCAATACACTCTAAGGAAACCTTCTCAACAGACCAACAAACAACATCCATAGATGTTCTTGCGGAAGTTGATCACAATGCTTCTAATACACAAACACATGAAGATGGCCATCATTCAGCTTCAAAAGATCCACATGATGAATATTTTTGTAGATACATGTGTACCTAGTTTCTGAGCCTAATGTAATATGTCTTTATTGCCTTACACATATGTAATTGAATGGGTACTTAATGAAATACAATGTGTGGTTGTGCTTATAATGTTTATTATTTCATTGATTAGTAGTTTAACGTTTATTGAACTGACTATATAGGTTTGTGGTTATTTGAATGAATCTTAATAATGTAATGATTAATAAATATATTCAAACTTAGTAATATGAAGTTCTCATGCGAATGGCCCATGCTAATGGACCATACGCATGAACAACTTCATGCGAATGACTCAGTCGCACGACTGAACCAGGAGACTGGATCAGTCGCACGAGTGTAACATGAGATTGACTCAGTCGCACGACTGAACACTCAGTCGTGCGAATGGATCAACCGCATGGCTCAATCGCACGACTTAACCATGCTAATGGTTCAGTCGCCCGAATGAGAAACCCTAACCTATAAGTACCACTTAATTCGTGGAAAAACGTAAGAATTGAGAACACTTCAACTACATACGTACCCTAGCCATCCAGAGACCTCTAAGAACCTGTTCCAAGTTCATAGATCGCACTAGATCGATTCCAAATTGTTCTTAACGTTTAGATTCAATCTTTAATTGTTTCTACGTGCGTTCTCACTGATTGGATCACCAATCAAATAGGATTCTGAACTATTTGATTCGGTATACACGTTTATCAGTTAGTATTTCGTTCAATACTCGATCCTAACAAGTGGTATCAGAGCTTTGGCTTTTGATTTATGTGTGATTCAATCGTTTTTGATACAAAAATTGTGTTTTTTACTAACAACGCAATCTTTTTGTGTCAAACGGTGTCTTAGACGTCTCCTGTTCGTAAAGTTTAGTTTTTCCGCATACGACAATTAGGGTTAGTAAATATTCGTGTTTTTGCGGCAAAAACACCTTAAACCTTTGAATTTTCGAAATCCAGCAGCTTCAGTCGCACGATTGACTCAATCGCACGACTGGATACATACGCATCCCTCATACGCACGATTGGACTCATTCGTACCTCCATTCGTACGACTAACCAGTCTATTCGCATTGTTCAACCGCATTTGTTCATTCGCCCGACTGAGCCATCCGCATTAGTTCAGTCGCACGATTGAATCATATGTATTGTTCAATCGCACGAATAGTCCAATCGCACACCTTCATTCGCACAAGTGAAACAGTTTGTTCCAAAGACTAAAGTTGATAGTAATGGAGGACCAATACTCAGCATTCACAGCAGGAAGAGATTCAAGGATTTAAAACCTACTGCTTCTGGAGAATGAAGTGGGGAATCACAACAAACCCCCTAAGCTAATCACTTTAGATGATTACCCATAATGGAAGCAAAGATTCGAGATCTACTTAAATGGAGTAGATCCAATCTGTTGGAGTCGATAGAGACAGGGTATAGCATGCGTGTAGGTGCAGATGGAGTCAAACTTACTTTAGGTGGCATGACTGATGGCCAAAAGGTAAAGTACAATGCTGAGAAGAAAGTATATGCAATGCTAACTCAGTCAATACCTAAGGACATCTTCCATCAATTTTCTAAGAACAAGCAAGCAAAGAAGCTGTGGGATGAATTGGAAAAACAGTATAACGGGAATGCGTCATTGAAAGCTCTAAAGGCTAAAGCGTTAAAGAAGGAGTTTGACAACTTCTCGTCAATGGGTAAGGAGAGCTTGGATGACGTCATCGATCGGTTCTACCACTTGATGAGTGAGCTGCACACTTATGGAGTTACAACGACCATGGAGGACAAGGTGTCAAACTTTGCAGATGGGTTGCCAGAGAAGTGGGTTTCCTTTGTATCCAACCTTAGACAGAATGAGATGCTGGCGAAGTTATATATCAATGATTTCATTATGAAGCTGAGAGAGGAAGAGTTGAGGATGAAGTACAGGGCCTAAAAGTCTTCTTATGATCAGAATTCGTCACTGTACAACTCAAATCCACAAGCTAAAACGTCTGGAGCACCACTTCAGACGGCTTTTGTGTTAAGTAGCTGGTCCTTCTCAGGCCTCTACCTCGGGGTCAACGTCAGGGTCGTCTAGTACCCAATACATTGCACCTTAAGCAAATGCTACAAAATTGAAGACCGAGAATCTAGGTAATGTGACAGTAGAAGTAGCAAGAGAGCACATGGATCTCCTAGCAGCTGTAGTCCACTCCTATGATGGACTAATTGCTGGGAAAATAGGGAACTGCCATCTGACTGATGAGGACTACGAGTAGGTGGATGAGACAGAGCTGGAAAGGATGGATATAATGTGGGCCTTAGCAAGTGCTGTCCGGAGAGCTAATAAGTTTGTCAAGAAGACCGGACAAAACCTGGTTGCAACTAAGGACACTACCTTTGGTTTCGACAAGACCAAGGTGACCTGTTTCAACTGTGGCGAAAAGGGGCACTTCAAACGAGAGTGTGTGAAGCCCAAGAAAACTGGAAACGGGAATCCATTCTCGTCCTTCAATCGTCAGGATAAGCCCACTAGCAGTCCTATTTCATCAAGCAAGGATCCTAAAGCCTTGACTGCCCATGATGACGAGGGACAGGACTGGAGCTTTCGGTTTATCTCTCCGGGAGAATCCAACATTGCTAGTGTTGAGGATTTAGATAATGATTTAGCTAGTGAAGGAGATATTGCAGTGGAACTTGCGATGTCAAACACTGAAGAGACTACAACTGTGGACAATTACATGCCTGAAGAAGGGAAAACTTCAACAACGTCAGAATCACCAGAACCAGAAACACCAGACTCTTCTTTGATGGCTGATTCATCAGAACCTCCTCAGGTAAGTACTACTGACCAACTTTTCAATAATCATGCTTGTTTTGATTGTAATAAATTTAGGGAAAGCATAGATTTGAAATTTGCTAGGTTATTAGATCATAATGATAGCTTAGTAAAGGATTTGCGACTGTGCACTGAAGCTAACAGAGTTCTAAAACAGAATGAGCACAGTTACAAAGAAAAGATAGACCTTTTGAACAAACAGCTTAGGAAAACAAAAGTAGTAGCCTTTAACCAAGCTAATGACATTAGGTACTATCTTAACTCCCTAGAAGACACTAAGAAACAAAAAGCAGTTTTAGAAGTAGAAGTTAATTCATTAAAGCAAAAACTGCATAGTTCGACAAGTTCATCTCATATTGTCCAACACTTAGTGAGAGAGCGTAATAATGGGGAGGGTTTAAGATATAAAGTGGTTCCACCACCACCTGTGACGTTGATGAACACTAAAAGTAAACCAGTCAATAACAATCCAATCAAGGATCATGTGGTGTCCACTCCTCTTGTAAGTGATCCAGATTCCACATGTAAATCAAATGAATCTGGAACTAAACAAAAGGAGGCCACGTCAAAGGCAAAAGGTAAAATGCCTTGTGTTAATCTGGAAAAAGAGTGTGAAAAGGTTAATATAATGTCTGGTACAAACACAGTCAAATCTGAACCAAAAAAGAGCATTAATGTTAACCAATCACGTGTTTCATGTCAAAGTCCAGATAAACAAAATGGAAATAATGTTAAAAATTTAAAACAATTAAATTTGTTAAACAAGGTAAAACATCTAAAGAAGTAGAGTCAAAACCCAAACAGAACAATGTCACTCGGGTGTCACACACGTCTCCACAAAAACAGTTAAATCATAAAGTTGAAAGCAGGTCATGCTACAACTGTGGAGAGTGTGGACACATTGCGTCTAATTGTCCTTACTATCAGACACCTAGGAAGAAAGTTGAATTTCGAGAACCAAAACCTAGGTCTTCTAAGAGAAGCTCAATGACTCCACCTAGAAGAGCTAGTGAACCTAAAGTTCAACCCATTAGCCAGTCGTCTGTTTACCACAAACAGGCCTTACACAAAGTTGGTTTATGGAAAGAAAAATCAACCTCAATGTCTGAAAATAAGGACAAGAAGACAACTGAGCTTCCCTCACACTCTAAAGGTCAATGTGTGGAATTTATAATGTGTGATGCCTCTGGGAAACCCAAGCCAGTAAAGGCTTGGGTCCCTAACTAGAACTAATGTTTTCAATTGAATGTGCACGGTGTTCGCTATAGTGTTGAAACCAACACATGGATTGTCGATAGCGAGCATCCAGGCACATGACTGGGAACAGGGCACTCTTATCAAATGTCAAACAAATAAAAGGAGGCCATGTTTCATTTGCTGGAAACAAAGGAGGGTATATCACAGCTCAAGGGGAAGTGGGAAATCACAAAGTAAAGTTTGACAAGGTAAACTACGTACAACAACTTCAAAATAACTTACTTTCTGTATCCCAAATTTATGATAAAGGGTTTAAAGTAGTATTTGATAACAAGAAGTGCTATGTCCTGAAAAAGGACTATGTGATCCCGGAGGACCAATTCTTAATGTTTGCCTCTTTTCCTTGGTCTTTGTTTTCCCACTACCTCCAGCTAACTGCTTGAAAGAAAGCTCTTTTTTTTCTCCTTTCTCTGGCTCTAATGACCTTTATGTCTTGGATCTTTCAAAGGCCTCCACAACGGATGATCAAGTTTAGTGCTTATTGTCAAAGGCTACTGAGAAGGACTCCATCTCCTGGCATAGGAGAATGGGACACATTAATCCATGGAAGATGAATCACTTGATCCAGAATGATCTAGTGAGAGGAGTTAACTTCAAAAACTTCCAACTTCCGGATTTCTGTGTGGCGTGCAAGAAAGGCAAACAGACGAAGAAGTCTCATAAGAAAAAGAAAGTTCATTCCATCGAACTTCCTCTTGAACTTCTTCACATGGATCTGTTTGGTCCAGTCAGTACAAGAAGCATTGCAGGCGACTTGTACTGCTATGTGGTTACTAATGACTACTCAAGATTTTCTTGGGTAATGTTTCTGAAAGCCAAATCAGAAACATTTGAGTCTTTCAAGGAATTAGTAACTATACTGGAGTCTCTCTACAAGCTGAAGGTAAGATAGGTACGCTCAGACAACGGAACCGAGTTCAAAAATCAGTGGATGGAGGCTTATGGAAAAGGGAATTGTGCACCAGTTCACCTCTGCCTACACACCTCAGATGAATGGCGTTGCTGAGAGAAAGAATCACAGCTTGATAGAGACAACACGGACAATGCTAGCGGACTCAAAACTGCCTATCCAATTCTGGAATGAGGCAGTAGCAAATGCGTGTGACACGTTAAATCGAGTTCTGGTAGTTAAACGCCATGGAAAGACGTGTTACGAGTTCTGGTAGCAAATCTCGAACCGTTTGGCGCACCGTGCACCCTACTGAAGAAGACTCAGGAGGGAAAATTCAGCGAGAAGGCTGAAAAAGGTATCTTTCTAGGATACAACATACCGAATAAGAGAGTTTACAACAACTCAACGGGTCTAGTAGAAGTGTGGTGTAACATGGACGTTCAAAGATACACCACCCCACCTGCTGGAAAAGGACCCGCCTTCCTTTTCGACTATGATGGATTCTTCAAGTCCTTCAATATACCTCTCTTCACTTCTGACAAAGAATTAGCAACCAAGATGATATATGATGTCTTGAACACACCGTCACAAGATTCAACATCATCTGGTTCACAAGGTGACTCGTCTCAACACTCAAGGGGAGCACTCGAAGTAAGTGACTCCTCCTCAGAAGATGAAGCTGTGGAGAATAACTAGAACAATCAGGAGGAACAGGTTCTCATTCCTGCAAGTCCACAGGCATCCGACATTGATGCCTCTGCGTCTTCGGAACCTCAAACTCCTACTGCCTGAGATACAGAACCAAACGTTCATAATCTTGACTCTGAGGTAGTTGTTCCCACCATTCCTAGATCACGCTTAAATGTCGATCATCCCCTGGACAATGTCATTGGGGATGTCAGATCAGGAGTGCAGACAAGAAATCAGCTATATTCAGCTGATTATGCCTCGGTAATGGAAAAAGGATACCTTCACGAGAGTGCTTATCATTGTTTTGTGTCTCAGTTTGAGCCAAAATACGTCAGTGAAGCTCTAAATGATGGGGCATGGGTGAGTGCCATGCAAGAAGAACTTCTTCAGTTCAAGAAGTTAGGTGTATGGACTTTGGTGAATAGACCTAAGGGTGCTAAGGTCATTGGCACCAAATGGGTCTTGAAATGCAAGAAAGAAGACCAAGGCGTCATCATCAGGAACAAGGCTCGACTTGTAGTTCAAGGATTTCGACAAGTCGAGGGAATAGATTACAATGAAGTGTTTGCACCCGTGGCAAGAATGGAAGCCATCCGCATCTTCCTTGCCTATGCATTGTATATGAAGATTAAAGTTTATCAGCTGGATGTGAAGAGTGCATTCCTTCATGGTGAAATCCGAGAGACAGTGTACGTCAGTCAACCCGAGGGATTTGAGGATCCATATCATCGGGACAGAGTTTACAAACTCGAGAAGGCTTTATACGGGCTTCATCAAGCCCCAAGGGCCTGGTATGAGAAACTATCGACTCACCTTGTGAAACATGGCTTTTGAAGAGGTATTATTGATTGCACACTATTTATCAAAGAAAAAGATGGTGATTTACTGCTTGTTCAAATCTATGTTGATGACAGAATCTTCGGGTCAAAGAACGAAGAATTATGTAAAGAGTTTGAAGCAGTAATGAAGGCTGAGTTTGAGATGAGTGCCATGGGAGAGATGAAGTTCTTTCTTGGGTTACAGGTGGATCAGACACCAAAGGGAATATTTCTACATCAGACCAAGTATGTAGGAGATATTCTCAGTCAGTTTGACATGGAGAATGCTTCCGCAGCTGGGACTCCACTTACTAAAAATATGATGTAGCACCCGACGAGAATGGTGATCTAGTCAATGCCACCATGTACCAAGGAATGATTGGTTCTCTCATGTACCTCACTGCCTCAAGACCTGATATCATGTATGTGACATGTCTATGTTCAAGATATCAGGCGAAGCCAAAAGTTAATCATCTGATAGGGGTCAAAAAGATATTCCGTTATCTGAAGGGTACACCAACACTTGGGTTGTGGTATCCTTATGACGATGACTTCGAGCTTACGGCGTATAGTGACTTGGATTACGGTGGCTGCAAGATGAACTACAAGTCTACATCAGCGGGATGTCAATTCTTTGGGAGGAGATTAGTGACCTGACAGTGTAAGAAGCAGACGTCGGTTGCTTTGTCAACATGCGAAGCCGAATACGTTGCTGCCGCAAGTTCCTGTTCACAAATCATATGGATACAACAACAAATGCGGGACTACGGTTTGCAGTAACTAAAAATCCGGTACAACATCCTAAGACCAAACACATCGGCATAAAATATCACTTTATACGTGACTGTTTTGAAAAGAACCTAATCGATGTGGTTAAAATAAATAGTGATTTTCAACGCGCTGACCTCTATACAAAGGCTTTTGATAAACCACGTTTTCTATATTTGTTAGAGGTCAACGGCGTTAAGAAGAAAAGTGATGTAATTCCAGATGATGACCATATTTAGTCTGATGCATATAGTCCATTTTTCTTTTAATTTTCATTTTATTTATTTATTTATTTTATTTTATGTTTTAATTAAATTGATGTTATTTCTTAGCCTATTAAAATCCTAAAAACGCAAATCGTTTATGGTTTTAGAATTTTAGGGGGAAAATAGGTTTAGTTAACAACATTTAAAAAAAACGAGGGAGAAGGAGAAGCTAGCTAATAGAAATCAGATCGTATTTGTGATACCGATTCAATAACTTTGGAAAATGATAGTACACAGGAACAACTCATTTGGGACGTTTAAAAGATTAAATTTAATTAGATGTGAAGTTCAAAGTATAAGTCTGTCTAGTTTGAGCAATATAAAAGGAAAAATGATAGTAAAACTGGTTACTACTAACACAAAGAAAGTAGACCTAGAGGTTGCTAGACCACAGATGATATGTCGGTAGATTCAACACAATAGATGATTCGACCTTGTTGGTGATCTCAAGAACAAACTAAGTGGTTCAACAAGCTGTGGGTTATCATCTTATCCCTGGTTACCACAATCAACAAAATTCTAATAAGGGGTGACGAGCAGAATAAACGCCGCAAATGTGTGCGTATGACCAAAATATGAGCAAAAGCACATGATGAAAAAAATGCAAAAGCAATCAAACTAAAAACCTATGTTGTTGGTGAGATCTGTGCAAAAAGAATAAAAGTGCTCAAATAAGAAGATAGGTTATGTGCCTCTCTGCTGTGCGGTGGCACTGACCTGAGGATAAGCATAACCTATATATTTTAGAATTCATTGTTGTTTGTCGCATCTCTGCTGTGCGGTGGCAGAGGCTTGGCTTCTCTTTGAAAGCTCTAAGAATAGTTTCTTCTTGAATACTACCCTGAGACCGCTCAAAAATCTCCTGAGGAATGTTGATTACCATATAAGTGTGGGATCCACAAAATCTTGTTGAAATAATTAAACTTTAAACTATCACCAATCTGTGTCAAAAGTCTGTGTATGGATTTAAGAGGACAAGTATACTGACAATCATCGTGGCTACAATTCTTGAAAGTCCAAATCAATATGGGTATCTAATGGTACTAGTATGACTTCCTAAACTTACTAACGACTCTAGATGAAAAACAAGAATAGAACATCAAAAGGTTTTGATAAGATGTCCCGAATGATTTGACGTACCTGTATGATTCCAAACTGAATCAGTCCACTTATGGTCAAAATGAAGTGATGCTGCCCTTTCAGGAAATGAATCTTTTAAATTTCCATCTTAGAATTCCCACCTCACACAAAACCACAAAAACAAGTTTTAGTTTTGTATTTCAGTTTTAGTTCTTTTATTTTGTTTAAATTTCGTCAATTTAGTTTGTTAAACATCGGACCATGCCGTGGAATTCAATCGGGGATTTGTTAGGACCTGGTATTTGAACGAAATACCTAGTGATTAGCGTGTTAAACCAACTCAAATAGTGCGGAATCCTATTTGATTGGCGATCCAATCAGTGAGAACACACGAAGAATCAATCAAGAATTGAAACCAACGTCAGAAATCGATTAGGAATCGATCTGATGTGTTCTGTGAACTTGGAGAACGATTTGGGAGGCTTCTGGACGGCTAGGGTACGTCTGGAATCGTAATGGGATGAATGCTTACGTTTTTCCACGAATTGGGTGTATTTATAGGTTAGTGTTGTTCATTCGGGCGACTGAACCATAAGTATGGTTCAGTCGTGCGATTGAACCATGCGGTTGATTCATCCGCACGACTGAATGTTCAGTCGTGCGATTGAGTCAATCTTATGTATCAATCATACGACTGATCCAGTCTCCTGGTTCAGTCGTGCGATTGAGTCAATCGTATGAAGTTATTCATGCGTGTGGTCCATTCGCATGGGCCATTCGCATGAGAACTTCATTAAGTTAAGTTTGAATGTTTTAAATAATATAACATAATGTGCAATCATTCAAACAATCATAAACCCAATCAATTCAATCACGACTCATTAATGAAATGTTAAACATCACAAGTAACAAACAATTCATATCATTTCATTAATCAATACACTTACATCATAATCAGACAGACAAGATTCATTACATACAAACATGATCTAGGGACATACATGCATCAACAAACTCCCCCTTGGACCTAGATCTATCTAATCTCTTGTCTTCTGCATTACCTCCTTATACTTCTTGTACTTCTCCTCTTTGGTGACTCCTGCGTGAATCTCAAACGCAAAGCAAAGTCGTATAACGTTTTGGAACTGGAGGGCTTGTACAATGTCCTGTGTGTCATAGAACAGTGGCCACTTGTATAATGTATAGACATCATTAGCAGACAAGTTGGTTAGCCACATCGGGTCGAATACCCTGATAGTATCCATTTGGCCCTCTTTATTCAGAACTATGACAGCTTCGGCGGTTCTCCAATCATAGTACCACCATTTGAAGTGTGGAGTGAAGTCCTGTGGCATTTCCCTGAGAGGGATTCTGACATAGTGCGCGGAGGACTCCACTTCAACACAATCTTGGGCTTGCCAGTAATGGCATCAACCTTAGACCTTCTTATGTACCTCGTAGGCTGTTGTGGTCTGAAGTTAACCCATCTGGTGTGGTACTTCTTCTTCAGGGCAGCCTCGAACCAGCCTGACATCTTTCTTGGGTCAGCATACAGCAGCTTTAGCTTAGCCAGCTGGTTGAGCTCAAAACCAGGTAGAGTCTTCAGATCATGTGGGAACCTGAAGTACTCTATGCCCTGTTCTCTCTTAACTGCATAAGCGTTAAGGTCATCAAAATAAGCCCACGCAATAATCCTGCCTGACACCTTATGGTGTTTCTTGACTCTGTAGAGCTTGGTGTAGGCATCTTTCTTTGGTGCAGCACGCTGGGCTCTTACTTCTTCAAAACAGGCAGCCCACTCAGCCTTGCGAATGTCTACGTCATCATTGGAGGCTTGGGCTGTTCCTTCAGTCTTTTCGGTTTCCTGCTCCATCTTGTCTAGTACCTCAAACGTATCACTGACTAGGGACTCACCCAGGTTGGGGACCACATTACCCTCGTTGTCAGCATACTGAGGGTACTCTTCTGCAGTAATATCTTCAACCTCAACTTCATCAACGTCATTTAGTTCTTCATCACTGGTTGAATCAACTGTTGGAGCATCCTTGACAATTTCATCAGGATTGAGTCTGAACATCTCTGCCAGTTGCTCATCAGATAGGTCATGAATTATTTCCCCTTCTTCAGGGGTATAACTCACAGACCTTCTTACAATCCCTTGCAGATCAAGAATCATGGTAAATTGAGTCTTGACCTGTTGAAGGGGAGCAAAGTTAAACTCATCCCTTTGAAAGTTTGGATTTTTGTCTTGAATCATGGGCGTGTCGCTCGGAGGAGCAGAAGTGGTAGATGACTGGTCTTGTCGATGCTTAGATCTTCGCTCTTGACCATAAGCAGAGATGCATGCAGCCGCATCCCCTCCTTCTGCTTCGTCATCATCATCTCTACCTTCTGTCCTTTCTTCCTCAGTCTCTTCCTCATCATCATCATCATCTTCATCATCACCATCTCCATCATCCCCATCACCCTCCTTTATCTTCAAGGGCTCATCCTTCGACCCCTTTAACCTCAGCATAATCGTCTTGTTGGTCGTCTCCAACTCCTCTATACGTTTGACTGACTGGGCCTGCTGGTCCTGGAGTTGGGACACCTCGACTCTCTGAGCATCGATTAGCTGGTTCTGCTGGTCTATCACCCGAGCCTGCTCTGCCATCTGCTGAGACTGGGCAGCAGTCAGGTCGGTCAGCTGGCGATCTGCGCCGCCTTCTCCTCATCTGCAGCGAGCAGGCGCATCACCATACGGTTAAGCGCTGACAGCTGCTCCTCTACCCCGATGTGAGGTAGAGTAGATCCATAAACATGTGGTGGTTGGGCTGAGGGTCCAGCATGATGTGAGGTGGTGGTGGCAGTGGCAGTGGTGAATATGGGTCGGTAGGCTGGTGCTGGTGATGTAGGTGTGAATGGTCTGGTGGTGGATGGGAAGGATACAGTGGTGGTAGGTAAGGTGGTGGCTGTGGTAGTGGAAGTAGTGGATGTGGTGGCTGTGGTGATGGGTGGTATGTTAGTGGTGGTGGTAGTGGTGGCTGTGGTGGTGGAAGTAGTGGCAGCAGTGGTAACGAAGGTCAGGCGACGCTTCTTCTTCTTCAATCCATGGGGTTGAGCCATCCGCTTCCTCCTAGTCCCGGTGGAAGTGGATGCTCCCCCTGCAGCTCTGCCCACTGAACCCGGAACATAGCTCGGGTCAGTCTCTCTCTCTGAGGAGTCCCGAGGGTGTTCACCAACCACCCTAAGCCCGTGGTCTGTGGGAACAACTTTGCTTCCCACAGTCCTAGTGAGGGGCTCCTCATCCTGACTCCTCCTCCTCTTGATCACCAGCTACAAACTCCTGATGGAAACCGGCCATCTCAGCAACCTCTCCGGCAGTGGCTGACCCCGGGGGAATAACGTCTGAATCAGTGCCTCTATGTGGAGCAGGCATATCATCCCCGGCGTCGCCGCTATCATCATCATCTGAGTCAGTATCTGGTATAGCAATATGCTCAACATCTGAATCACTGTCATCGTGGCGCCACTTTCTCTTGGCTGGCGCCACATAGTCAGCACGGGCCAGATGCCCAAACAACCTCCTGACAGGGGGTTTCACCTGCTTCCCCCTGTATACCTTCATCCGGCCTAGCGTAGTGTCATCCATGACCTCTAGCACTACAGCATCCTCCTTCTCCTTTGGCAGGGAGGGAAGCTTCTGATCAATAATCATCTGTATAAACCTCGGATACATACAGAAGCCTTCCTTCCCTTTCCCCTCAATGTTCTCCACCAGGTAGGTGAAGATCATTTTGGAGAAGCTGAACGGGTGGTTCAGCACCAATGCAGCATAAGCGTTCTGGATCTGATCCGACAACTCATCAAATCCTCCCTTCCTCGACGCTATGCACTTCAGCAGAACATGCGCAAGATACTTGAACTGGGGACAGAGGTTACTCTTGTTGAGTACCCCAGCATTGATGTCCCCAGAGTACTTGGCTCTCATAAAACATCCTCTGACAGTGAGGGGGTGTAGACGAGTAGGACAATCAGCATCATCCCCTAACTGTAGAACAATCCTCAAATCCTCCTCTGATACGGTAATAGCCTCACCAAAGATCGTACTCCTGATGCAATGAGGCTCAGAGGATCTATCAACAGTCGCGCCTTCCCAGAAGGCATGCTGCACTGATCTATACGGCGTGCATGGTGTAGAGATAGCATGAGTGATCCTGGATCTCAACAGAAACGTAATGATGCCTGAGAAGTCACCTGCGTTCCTGGATGTCAAATCCAGATGAGCACATATGTTATGCTTGGTGCTCATGTTCCATCGACTCGCCATCTGTAACACATAACAATATAAACATTAGTACCGTTGGCTAAAAGTATAAAGAAACACTTAGACTTTGAATAGAATGTCTCTGTCATGCGATTGAGGTTGTGCGACTGAAGACAGTCGTGCGACTGAAGACAGTCGTGCGACTGAACAGTGCGATTGAGGTTCAGACGTGCGAATGACCTCATGCGTACGACTGAGTGTGCGACTGGACTCATGCGCATGTACTCTTATGCGGTTACACCAGTCGTGCGACTGAGTCTCATTCGCATGGTTCAGTC
Organism: Flaveria ramosissima; assembly: GCA_025215565.1. Taxonomy (NCBI): domain Eukaryota; kingdom Viridiplantae; phylum Streptophyta; class Magnoliopsida; order Asterales; family Asteraceae; genus Flaveria; species Flaveria ramosissima. Next base: position 82,186,344 of record CM046040.1, read on the forward strand.
GTGCGGTTAAGTAAATCGCCCCCTTCAGTCGTGCGACTGAAGTTCATCCGGACGACAAGTCGCCTGTCTCAGTTGTTCAGTCGCCATCGTTCGAAACTTCAACAACTAAGTCTTTTAACCAATTAACCGGTTCATTAGACTCGCATTCTCGTTACTAATAACCTATTTGTCTTAATTTTAACGTTTTGCTTAGTTTTAATAGGTTATTAGGGCTTTCTTGTCTCGGTTCAAGTTTCACTGTCAAATAATCCAAATTAGGGTTCCAATCCTTCTGTTTTTGGTGAAATAAGACTTCAACCTACCTGTATGATGAATGGCGAACGTCAGTGAATCACAATCAACGGTAAAACTAGGGCAAATAAAATTTTGGCAGAGTAACGGTAGGGAGTGCGATTTAGGGGCGATTTGAGGGTGATGAGTCTCTGCGACCGACTCCTCCTCTATTTATACCAACCCTAGATCCAATCGTGCGACTGAGTTCATACGCACCTTTCAGTCGTGCGAGTGGGACTCAGTCGTGCGATTGGGTTAGTCGCCCTTCTCCAGTCGTCCGACTGGATTTCAGTCGTGCGACTGACTCACTCGTTCGCACTTAAGCCTCCGACTGGACTAATCGTATGGGCCATTCGGTTTGATGGTCCATACTCATAGTTCATTCGTGCGAATGGATTCCATTCGTATGGTTAGTCCATACGTATGGTCCATTCGTGCGAATGGGTCATACTTAGTTAATTTTCTGCCATTTTGACCAATTTACATTTAAACCCCTTTTAACTTTATGAAATTAACATTATGAACCTTTGATCATCTTAGACATGATCATCTTATCTGGAAAACATTTTGATCACCTCAGACGTGACCATTTTTATCTTGAAAACATTTTGATCACCTCAGACGTGATCCTTTTAAAAACACTTTGTCACCTCAGACGTGACTATTTTAACCTTTCAAAGCACATATGGTCATCTCAGACATGACCCTTTTAGTGAGTTGATTCCTACTTATTTTCCTGATGTAGCCCGACACACGACTAAAATTAAAATTAAAATTAAAACAACTAACTAATTTAAGAACTTAAAGAAATTACATAAACAGACATATTTTTGGCTTTTTGTGAGAGATAAATCCAGAGATTGATATCTACGGGATTTGGTTCGGGAGTAGATAGCTTCAACTTAGATTGATCATATCTGGACCAATTCAATTTTGGAATCATACAGGTAAGTCAAATCATTTGGGACTAGTTATTAAAACCTTTGATGCTCAAATTCTCGGTGTTCATCCAGAGTCGTTAGCAACTAAGGAATCATACTGAAGCTCTTAGATTTTCACATTGATTTGAACCTTTGAGAATGTAGCCACAATGATTGTCAGTATGTTTGTCCACTTAAATCCATACACAGACTTTTGACACAGACTGGTGACTTATTTAGGTTTAAATCATACTGAAACTCTTAGATTTTCACATTGATTTGAACTTTTGAGAATGTAGCCACAATGATTGTCAGTATGTTTGTCCACTTAAATCCATACACAGACTTTTGACACAGACTGGTGACTGATTTAGGTTTAATTATTTCAACTAACATTTGTGGATCCCACACTTATATGGTAATCAACATTCCTCGGAGCTTTTGAGCGGTCTACGGGTATTATTACAAGAAGAGACTATTCTTAGAGCTTTCAAAGAGAAGCCTGTCCTCAGGTCAGTGCCATCGCACAGCAGAGAGGCGGCAAACAACAATGAATTCTAGAATATCTAGGTTATGCTTATCCTCAGGTCAGTGCCATCGCACAGCAGAGAGGCACACAACCTATCTCCTTGTTAGAGCAGCTTATTTTATTTTGCACAAAATGCACCAACAACATAAGTCATTAGCTTTATAGCATTTGTTTTATTTTTTTTTTTCTTGCTTTGCTCTAATTATGGTCATCCGCACACATTTGTGGCGTTTAAATGCTCATTACCCCTTATTGGAATATTGTTGATTGTGTTAACCAGTGATAAGATGGAAGCCCACAGTCAGTTGAACAACTTAGTTTGATCTTGAGATCACCAATCAGGTCTAATTGTCTATTGTGTTGAATCTACCAACATATCATTTGTGGTCTAGCAGCCTCTAAGTCTACTTTCTTTGTGTCACCTTAGGAGTTGCCAGTTTTCTATCATCTTCCCTTTTATATTGCTTAGACTACAGACTTATACTTTGAATTTTTGCATCTTTTCAAAACTTAAATTTTAAAGTCCCTCTTGATTTGTTCCTGTGTACTATCATTTTCCAAAGGTATTGAATCGGTATCACAGACACAATCTACCTTATATCAGCTATTTACTCCTTCTTCCTCGTTTTTTTTTTTAATGTTAACTTGCTGACATATTCTCCCCTAAAATACTAAAATCATTACTGGTTTAATTATTTTAGGATTTTAATAAACAGCAAAATAACATGAGTTTAAATAACAGACGAAATAAACAAATAAAATAAAATAAAATAAAAAACTTTAACTAAACTACATCGGACTACACATTTTCATCATCAGGAATTACCTCACTTTTCTTTTTAACGCCGTTGACCTCTAGCAAATATTGAAAACGTGGTTTATCAAAGGCTTTAGTGTAGAGGTCAGCGCGTTGAAATCAGTATTAATTTTAACCACATCAATTAAGTTCTTTCAAAGCATCTCTTATGAAATGGTATTTAATACCGATGTGTTTGGTCTTAGGATGTTGAACCGGATTTTTAGTTACTGCAATTGCAAGCAGAGTTATCAACAAAAATAGGAGTAGATGAGAATTTTAAACCGTAATCCCGCATTTGCTGTTGAATCCAGATGATTTGTGAACAGCAACTTGCAGCAGCAACATATTCGGCTTCACAGGTTGACAATGCAACCGATGTCTGCTTCTTACACTGCCAGGTAACTAATCTTCTCCCAAAGAATTGACACCCCGCTGATGTAGACTTGTAGTTCATCTTGCAGCCCCCGTAATCCGAGTCACTATACGCGGTAAGCTCAAAGTCATCATCATGAGGATACCACAATCCAAGTGTGGGTGTACCCTTCAGATAACGAAAATCCTCTTGACCCCGATCAGATGGTTGACCTTTGGTTTAGCCTGATATCTAGAACATAAACATGTAGCATACATAATATCAGGTCTTGAGGCAGTGAGATACATGAGGGATCCAATCATTCCTCGGTACATAGTGGCATCTACAAGATCTCCATTCTCATCAGGTGCTATATCATGATTCGTAGCAAGTGGAGTCCCAGCAGCAGAAGCATTCTCCATGTCAAAGCGACTGAGAATGTCTCCTACATACTTGGTCTGATGTAGAAAGATCCCATTAGGTGTCTGATCCACCTGTAACCCGAGAAAGAACTTCATCTCCCCCATAGCACTCATCTCAAACTCTTTCTTCATTACTGCTTCAAACTCTTTGCATAAGTCTTCGTTCTTTGATCCGAAGATTATGTCATCAACATAGATCTGTACAAGCAGTAGGTCGCCATCCTTTTCTTTAATAAACAGTGTGCAGTCAATGACTCCCCTGCGAAAGCCGTGTTTCACAAGATGAGTCGAGAGTTTCTCATACCAAGCTCGAGGAGCTTGATGAAGCCCGTACAAAGCCTTGTCGAGCTTGTAAACTCTATCCCGATGATAAGGATCTTCAAATCCCTCGGGTTGACTTACGTAGACTGTTTCCCTGATTTCCCCATGAAGGAATGCACTCTTCACATCTAATTGGTAGACTTTAATCTTCATGTACGATGCATAGGCAAGGAAGATACGAATAGCTTCCATCCTTGCCACGGGTGCAAACACCTCATTGTAGTCAATTCCCTCGACTTGGCGAAAACCTTGAACCACCAGTCGAGCTTTGTTCCTGATAATGACTCCTTGGTCATCCTTCTTGCATTTTAGTACCCATTTGGTGCCGATGACTTTAGCACCTTTAGGTCTATCAACCAGAGTCCATACACCTAACTTCTTGAACTGCAGAAGTTCTTCTTGCATGGCACTCACCCACGCCTCATCATTTAGTGCCTCACTGACATATTTTGGCTCAACCTGCGAGACAAAACATCGATAAGCACCATCATGAATGTAACCCTTCTCCATAACCGAGGCGTAATCAGCTGAGTATAGCTGATTTCGGGTTTGTACTCCTGATCTGACATCCCCAATAACATTGTCAAGGGGATGATAGACGTTTAGTCGTGATCCTGGAGTAGTAGGAACAGCTACCTCAGAACCAAGATTATGAACATTTGGTTCTGCATCTGAGGTAGTTGGAGTTTGAGGTTCCGAAGTCGAAGGTGCATCACTCGTAGATGCTTGTGGACTTTCAGGAACTGGAACCTGTTCCTCCTGACTGTTCTGGTCATCTGCTTCAGTTTCATCTTCAGAGGAGGAGTCACTGTCATCGACTACTCCCCCTGACTGAGTAGATGATTCTCCCTGTGTGCTAGATGGTGTATTCAGAATATCATACATCATCCTAGTAGCTAACTCATCATCCGAGGGAGAGAGAGGGATGTTGAAGGACTTGAAGAATCCATCATAATCGAAGAAGTATGCGGGCCTTTGCCTGTAGGTGGTGTGGTATATCTCTGAACATCGACATTACACCACACTTCTACAAGACCCGTTGAGTTGTTGTAAACTCGCTTGTTCGGTATGTTGTATCCTAGAAAGATTCCTTCATCCGCCTTCTCGCTGAATTTACCTTCTTGTGTCTTCTTCAGAAGTGTGCACGGCGCGCCAAAAGGTTCAAGATACTCCAAATTCGGTTTGCGTCTTTGTAGTAGCTCGTAACATGTCTTTCCGTGGCGCTTGACTATTAGGACTCGATTCAATGTATAACATGCATTTGCCACTGCCTCTTTCCAGAATTGGATAGGCAGTTTCGAGTCAGCCAGCATGGTCCGTGCTGTCTCTATCAAGCTTCTGTTCTTCCTCTCAGCAACACCATTCATCTGAGGCGTGTAGGCAGAAGTGAATTGATGCACAATTCCCTTTTCCTTGCAGTATGCCTCCATCCATTGATTCTTGAATTCTGTCCCGTTGTCTGAGCGTACTTGTCTAACTTTTAGCTTGTAGAGAGACTCCAGTGTGGTTACTAATTCCTTGAATGACTCAAATGTTTCTGATTTGGATTTCAGAAACATTACCCAAGTGAACCTTGAGTAGTCATCAGTGACCACAAAACAGTACAAGTCGCCTGCAATGCTCTTTGTACTGACTGGACCAAACAGATCCATGTGAAGAAGTTCAAGAGGAAGTTCTATTGAATGAACTTTCTTTTCCTTATGAGACTTCTTTGTCTGTTTGCCTTTCTTGCAAGCTACACAAAAGTCAGGAAGTTGGAAGTTCTTGACATTAACTCCTCTCACCAAATCCTTCTGAATCAAATGATTCATCTTCCTTTGACTAATGTGTCCCATTCTCCTATGCCAGGAGATGGAATCCTTCTCAGTAGCTTTAGATAGAAAGCACTGAACCTCATGATCCGTTGTAGCAGCTGTTGACAGATCCAAGACATAAAGGTCTTTATATCTTGAAGCAGTCATCAGAACTTGGTCCTCTGGGATCATGTAGTCTTTCTTCAGCACGTAACACTTCTTGTTGTCGAAGATGACTTTAAATCCTTTATCACAGATTTGGGAAACAGAAAGTAAGTTATTTTGAAGTTGTTGAACGTAGTTCACCTTATCAAACTTAACTTTCTGATTTCCCACTTCTCCCTGAGCTGTGATATAGCCTCCCTTGTTTCCTGCAAAGGAAACATGCCCTCCTTTTATTTGTTTGACGTTTGATAAAAGGGCTCTATTTCCTGTCATGTGCCTGGATGCTCCGCTGTCTACAATCCACGTGTTAGTCTCAGCACTGTATCGAACACCCTGCACATACAAAGTAAATGAATTAGTTTAGGTTAGGAACCCAAGCCTTTACTGTCTTGGGTTTCCCAGAGGCATCACACATCATAAACTCCACCCATTGACCCTTAGAGGGTGAGGGTAGCTCAGGTTCCTTCTTGTCATCAGTATCAGACACGCAGGATGACTTCTCTTTCCATAAGCCAGATTTGTGCAAGGCCTGTTTATGATAAACAGTCGTCTGGCTTACAGGTTGGACTTTAGGTTCACTAGCTCTTCTAGGTGGAGTCAAAGAACTCCTCTTAGAAGACCTAGGTCTAGAGTCCTGAAGATCAATCTTCTTCCTAGGTGTCTGATAGAAAGGACAATAGGAAGCAATGTGTCCACATTCTCCACAGTTGTAGCATGACCGGCTATCAACTTTATGAGTAGACTTTCTTTGTGGAGAAGTGCGTGACACTCTAGTAACATCAATCACTTTAGGTTTTGACTCTTGTGAGTTTGATGTTTTCTCTGGTTTAACAAAATTAACTGTTTTAACCTGTTTAACATCTTTCTCTTTTTGGTTAACTGGTTTTTGACTTGAAGCATGTGAAAAATTACATTTGAAGTCCTTTTAGGTTCTGATTTGACTCTGTTTGACCCTGACTTTAAGTTAACTTTTTCAAATTCATTTTCCAGATTAACACAAGGCAATTTACCCTTTGCCTTTGAAGTGGCCTCCTTTTGTTTCTGTCCAGATTCAGTAGATGAACATGAGGTGTCTGGATCAGTAACAAGAGGAGTAGTCACCACATGATCCTTGATGGGGTTATTATTTACTGGTCTAGACTTAGTGTTCATCAAGGTCTCAGGTGGTGGTGGAACCACTTTGTAACCTAATCCCTCCCCGTTATTCCTTTCTCTCACTAAGTGTTGAACTATGTGTGAAGAACTAGTCCAACTATGCAGTTTCTGTTTTAATGAATTAACTTCTACTTCTAGAACTGCCTTTTGCTTCTTAGTGTCTTCTAGGGAGTTTAGATAGTACCTAATGTCATTTGCTTGGTTAAAGGCAACTACTTCGGTTTCCTAAGCTGTTTAGTCAATAGGTCTATCTTTTCTTTATAACTATGCTCATTTTGTTTTAGTACTCTATTAGCCTCAGTGCACAGTTGTAAATCTTTTACTAAGTTATCATTATGATCTAATAACCTAGCAAATTTTTCATCTATGCTATTCCTAAAAGTATCACAATCAGAACAAGCATGATTATTAAACATTTGGTCAGTAGTACTTACCTGAGTTGGTTCAGAAGAGTTAGCCATCAACGCAGCATCAGATGTCTCTGGTTCTGGTGATTCTGACTTTTCTGTCTCTGACGTGGAAGTCTCCTCCTTTGGCTTGTAACTGACCTCGGCTGCAGTTGTTTCTTCACTATGTGACATTTATCTCAACTGCTAGATCACCTTCACTCGCAGAATCATCATCAATATCCTCTACACTGGCATGTTAGATTCCCCTGGTGAGACAAACCTAAAGCTCCAATCCTGTCCTTCATCATCATGAGCAGTCAAGGCTTTTGGATCCTTGTTTGATGAAGTAGAACTGGAAGCTTGCTTGTCTTGGCGAGTAAAGGACGAGAACGGGTTCCCATTACCCGTCTTCTTTGGCTTGACACATTCTCTCTTGAAGTGCCCCTTCTCTCCACAGTTGAAGCAGGTCACTTTGCTCTTGTCAAAGCCAAATGTGGTATCCTTAGTAGCTACCAAGTTCTGTCCAGTCTTCTTAACAAACTTCTTCGCCCTTCGGACAGCGCTAGCTAAGGCCCACATTATATCCATCCTCTCAAGCTCCATTTCGTCCACCTGCTCGTAGTCCTCATCTGCCAGATGGCAGTTTCCAATCTTCCCGGCAACAAGTCCATCATATGAATGAACCACTGCAGCTAAAAGATCCATATGCTCTCGAGCTACTTCTACGGTCACATTACCGAGGTTCTCGGTCTTCAGTTTGGTAGCACTTGCTTCTGATCCAATATAGTGGGTACATGACGACCCTGACGTGTCTGATCCAGAAGGAGAAGCATGTGAAGGACCTGACGAGCTAGACACAAAAGCAGTCTGGAGAGGTGCTCCAGATGTCTTAGCTTGAGGCGTGGCGTTGTATAAAGCTGGATTTTGTGTGTAAGAGGACTTCTGAGCTCTGTACTTCATCCTTAGTGCTTCTTCTCGCAACTTAAGAATGAAGTCATTAATGTCCAGCTTTATAAGCATTTCATTCTGTCTTAGGTTAGACACGAATGAAGCCCACTTATCTGGCAATCCGTCTGCGAAGTTGCTCACTTTCTCTTCCATGGTCGTTTCCACTCCATGTGTATGCAGTTCGCTCATCAAGTGGTAGAATCTGTCTATGACTTCGTCTAAACTCTCGTTACCAATCGATGAGAAGTTATCGAATTCCTTCTTTAACTCCTTTGCCTTGATTGCCTTCAATGAATCATTCCCATCATACCTCTTCTCTAGCTCATCCCACAGTTTCTTAGACTGCTTATTCTCTGAATACTGGTGGAATATGTCTTTGGGGATAGACTGAGTGATCAATGCATAAACCCCTTCTTGCATTGTACTTGACTTTCTGTGCGTCTGTCATTCCACTTAACGTTAGCTTAACTCCATCAGCTCCCACCGGTGTACTATAACCAATCTCAATGGCTTCCCACAGATTAGGATCTACTCCATTGAGGTAGATCTCAAAACGTTGTTTCCAGTGGGGAAACTCATCTAAAGTCAAGAGCTTTGGTGGTTTATTGTGATTACCCACCTCACTCTCTAGCAACAGCAGGTTCTGTATCCTCGAGTCCTTCCCAGCAGTAAAGGCTGACATCTGATCTTCCATGTCGAATAACTTAGAATCTAATCAAACAAACTTTCACTGATGCGACTGAAGGATGCGGATGGTCGAATCGTGCGTATGAACTCTGCGACTGGTTCAATCGTGCGACTGAACTGGGCGATTGGTTCATTCGTGCGAATGAATCTGGTGCGTTTAAGCTATGCGAACGAACAGTTCAGTCGGCCGAATGAGGGTGCGACTAGGTCCAATCGTGCGAATGAGCAATGCGAATGGAGTCCAGTCGTGCGAATGGGTCACTCGTGTGACTGAAGCTGCAGTTTTGCGAAAA